>VUJU01005179.1:0-14831 GCA_009835225.1 Aphis craccivora
TTGAGTGTTATTTTTGAATTTTTTAAAAAAAAAAAAATGGAAAAATGCATATTAAAGCATATATTGATATTTATTGATTATTTTTGCATATTTTTAAGATTTTTAAGAGAATATAATGAGAATATTCGAAGGTTTTTTTAGAGAATATTAGCATCATATTTAAGGTATTTTAAGAGAATATAAATCCGGTCTTTAATCATAACTTACTTAAAAATAATAATATCAATAAAAGGTTACGTGGGGCCTTAGATAATAATCTTACCTTTAAATTGTATAATAGGTCAATTCACTCTATAGTATCAAAATTAAAGCATACTTTTGAAACTGGAGAACAAAAATATGCTATGTCGTACGTGTATAAGACGGAGACAACACATGCGGGTACGACGTCCTCTTATACGTCGAGAATGTCACATGTGTTGTCTCCGTCTTGCACACATATGACATAAATAAAACGCGTTTACGCAGTCTGAGTAGAACTCGTTCAATTTTGATTTTAGAGTAAATATAACTATGTTGAAATTGAATTGTGACAATATTCCCAAGGGTAAAACGCAAAAAAATTTAATTTTCAAAAGTTAAACTTCATTTAAAAATGTTGACATTTTGCTATATCTAAACGTTATAAATTATAATATCGATAATAATGGAAAAAACGCAGCGTTTTGTCCTAGAAAATATTGTCACAATTCAATTTTAACATAGTTATATTTACTCTAGAATCAAAATTGAACGAGTTCTTCTCAGACTGCATAAATGCGTTTTGCCTATGTCATACATGCGAAGTCATCCTTTTTAATCTATTCAACAAGGATTGCTATCAACCAACTTAGGTATAAACAAACATCCAGTGCCCGAGTTAACGAATTTTAAAATTCCTCTCTTTACAGTCCACCTTAAAAAATAAATTATATTCAAAATAATACAGTTAAAATAATTGTTTTTTTAAAAAAAATGTTAAGTATAGGTATAAAATAAAACTTTATATTAAATAAACAATAAAGAAAAAATGTTTGAAATAAAATGGTAGTTACGAGTATTATAAATTAGGTCTTTTACAACTAGTTTTAAAAAGCTTATAATATATAATATATATGATGTATGAATCGGGAAGATTTATTTGCATTATTATTTAAAAAATACAATATTACATTTAATTATTTTTTATCATTTTCAAATAATAATGTATATATTTTTAAATCATAAATATAATGATATTTTATACTACTTTTTCATTTAAAAAGAAACTTTGAATTTTAGGAGTCGTAGAAATAATTAATTCGATTGTATCATCACTTCGTTCAGAATCTAAAAAATCTTTAAAAAAATGTCACCTAATGGACTTATAATATGAGCATTGGCCATAATAATATATTTCAAGGATAATTTACCTATATTATTATATTATTATATACTACTCTTATACTAGTTATAGCACTTAAAATTAAATTATTAATACATATTCATATCATGAAATAATAATTTAACCAAAATTTAGAAAGTATATCTAATGAACTATTGTCTAAATGTCTAATAAAGTAATAATACTGATGTAGTGTATGGTTATACTATTAATAATAGTACATACATTAATACATACGAACAAAGCATTTTCAAAAGTAGCTTTCAAGCTTTACCTTTTTTTATTAAGTATATAGACAAAAAATTATTGTTTTTTTTTTTTAATTTTTGATTAGGTCCTTAGTAACTATTAACTAGGTATCTTTGATAAATAACAAATATTAGAATAATATCGAAAATGCCTTCAAGATTAATAAATAACTACATAAAACATTTAACAATAAAAAACCCGCAAGAAAAATCTTTGTAGAATATACAAGTAGTATATTATTTAAGTTCCACTTATATAAGGAGGTGCTTCTGTTACAATTTTATTGACACATCACTTGATACGGAAGGAAGCTTATAGGCTTAACAATTTTTTTATATTGTCAACTTTTAAATTTAATAAAACAATTATTTATATGTTATATAATTTACACAAAACTTATAGTTCCCATACCTAAGTGATTAATAGTATATAAAATACTATAATATAGTTTAAATTTTGATCTAAAAATCGATAAATCATAATTATACATTGCATATATATTATATTATATATAGTAGAAACTATTAAAATTTTGTATAATAATATACATAAAATAAAATACATCTTAATAGTTAATTTAAAAATAAAAATTAACAATTTTATTATACTAAAACAGGTTAATGATGTATTGTAGTGCAGTGCAATCATGCTTATTTAATTAAATTCGAAGATAATTTGTAATAATTGACGTACAAGGTAATTTTACGAGTAATTCAACGAAAGAACGGGTTCATTAGGACAAACCTACTCACAAAAGAAAATTATTTCGTATATTAGAGGAAGCCAACATGTATACAACAAATGAAGGCAAAGATTTTGTTTTAGGTATTTATACAAAATGGTCACAATTGAATTAATAAATAATAATTATATTATAATAATTATAGTGTATTAACAATATCATTTTAGGGTATGGAGGTGACGTTGAAAGAGTTGTATTACTTGGAACAAAAGAATTTTTTCAGAAATTATGTACTGCAAACACAATCTTTATGGACGGTTTCAAAATTAAATCTGAATGTAAATTATTCAAGTATTTGTATACTTTCCATTGCTTGGTTGGAGAAAAAATAATAACAACGGTAATAATAATTTTATTCTAATATTAGTTTTGTTTTTAACTATGTTAAAGATTATTTTTATTTGTAGACGTATGCATTATTATATGATAATAGTGAGGAAGCATACTCGAAAATGTTCCAAATCATGATGTTTGTTGCTAATAAGAATAAAATGAAGTTTAATCCTGGAAAAATTTATACTGATATGGAAGTAAACCTCATACCTGCTATTGAAAATACAGTGTCGAGTAATAATATTAAAATGCAATTATCTTTATATCACTTTGTAAATGCCATATGGAATAAAGTTCAAAGCTTAGGGCTATCACAAAATGATGATGTTAATATAGAAAAAACTATACGCCGTATTTGTCTTCTTGGCATGATCCCTGTTGAACAAATCGATGACATCTGGATTAAAATTAAAGAAGAAGCTCCACAGAACGAAAGTAATAAAAACAATTTTATTATATATTTAACTAATATTTTATTAATAAATATAATTAAAATTTAGATTTATCGGAACTCATAAGTTATGTTACTAAAACACTTATGATTACAAATGAAGGTCGCGAGTATAATAAAGTTGCATGGAACTACTACAACTCAGAAAATATTATAAAATCTATAAACTTCTCAACGGGATGGAACGATTATATTAATGAGAATATTAATAATTCGGTCCTGGACATTAAAAATTTAATTCTTAAATTGAAAAATAAAAATCTAGGCTTTGAAATGGAAATAATTACAAATCAAGAAAAATCTAGTAAAATTGCAAAGATTCCTAAAAAATTCAAGGCCATAGAAGAAAAATTTAAACACGCAAAAGAAAGGTAAATATAATAATAACAATGTTTATAATGTATTTAATTATTTTAAATTATCTTTAAATTATAACTGTAGATTTGAAAATGGGACAACTTCTGCAATAGAATACCTGGATGAAATGATTTGACATATTGAAAACAGAATCAGTCCAACAAGCAGCCAACTATTTAACTTGGTTTTATAAATACACCAATATATTATATTTTTTATAACATAAATAAACTCTATTTATAATTTTATACCATAAACTAATTCATACTGATATACGATAAGGTGGTAATGACTTTACTACTTTAATTTAATACTAATAGTAACAATAATAATATAATCATGTATAAAAATACTAAAAATACAGTCATCATAATCTCTTTTAATATTAATTTAAAGTTCATTTTTATTTAACAAATTTTGTTAAACTCTCGAAAATTACAAATTATTTAGTAGGTAAGTAGTAAGTACCTACATAGTTAAAAATTCATAAAAAATATGTGTTATACCCAAAAATTTAAAAATAATCTTCGATTTAAAAATTTGAAATTCTTTATAAGTTGTCCATACTAATACTAAAAATCTAATAAATATACTCATTTTTTATATAAATTTATAGTATACATTTGGACGAAATTACGTATTTTATAGACGAATAACGAAGCCAATTACTTATTTGTTATCATTTGTTGTAATTCAAAATCAATATTCGTGAGTATTTAAAACTTATACAAACATATTATGAATTTTACTAAACACAATGCAATTTTAATTTTCAAAGTATATAGGGATATCATCTATCTATGCTATGAACCTATTCACACTGTTAAAGAAATAATTATTAAAGAAAACTGTTCCCATATAATTTCAATATTAATTATAGGTACTGATTATAGGTTATACTACTGACTAGATTAGATAATTAATAATACTGAAAATACTGTTGAAATATTTTATATTTTTAAAACGTGCCTCTTTAACGACGATTCGTCTAAACTCTAAATCACATTAACAGGTTCACGTTATCAATTTCAATAAGCCTTTACACGACGTGAATAATTAGTTGTAGATACAAACATAGGCGTGCGTACTGGGCAAACCGGTCGAATTTTTAGGGGCTTAATTAAATTTCAAATTTGTGTAGGTATATAATTAATTATAACAATATGTTCGAGATCATGAAAATTTAACTTTAAAAATTGTTATGTCTAGAAATTAGCACATTATTGTTGTATGTTGCATATAATACAACTTGATTCTTCTTACACGGCTTTTATTTTTTTAATTTATAATTAAAATGTACATGTACCTATGTGTTAAAAAAAAAAATAGGGGCATTGTTCAAGTATTGGGGTATTAATTATTCTAGACTCGGCCCGAAAATTGAATTTTACGTGCGCCTATGAATACAAAAAGCAAGTATAAATAAAATGTTAGGTACGATAGAAGCGTAAATGTAAATTGAAGACCCCGGGTTAAGTAGGTACCTATTAGATGAATATTGTCCTTATCTATTTATGCTACCAGAATTTTTCAATTAAAAAATAAAATAACTAGCTAATTTAATTTACGCAATTTTACATTATAGAGTATGCCCAACAGTATACTTATTAAGTCTTACAGTATAGTCATACACTCATAACGATAAAATAAAGTTTAATGTAACTCTTTATTTATTCATTTTGCGTTGTCCACATTTTTTTTTTTAAATTAATAATATAAACATTCAGCCCAACCCATACTCTTATATGCAATAAATAATAATAATTATGATAGGTATATTTTACATTTTATTTTCTAGTACCTACCTATGACATAAATTTTAAATTTTAAAACAAAATCAAAATGTTTGTACACGCAAATTGTAATTACTGCAGAGGTCTGGGGCCCCGGGGCTTTGTCGTGTCTTGCCATCCTGTATATAGTCAAGCCAGCGAATACGATAATCAACCACTTGTGCACCGGACAATGGACGGCTATTGCGAGAATGCGACGACTTGCAATGCGCGACGACGGTCGACAACTCGCACTATCAAAGACGTGAGATATCTATTATAACCGATTGATTTTCATAACTATAGGTATAGTTATAAAAAGAGAGACTTGAATAATCGACGACACACGTACAGAATTCGCAGTCTATCGAGCCCAAGCTTTAATGCGCACGCGTGTACCTATACTTTTTATTCCCATACAGCGGGCCCTAAGCCCTAGCAGCAGTACTACCCATGTAATATAATTATAACACGTAAAAGTGAGGTACACTCACCGCGGTCGTCGACGTCTATATCAGAACGGTTGTTAGCGTCGCTCGGCTGGTTGTCGTCGGCGCGAATTGGGTCTTCGTTGCACGGCGTCGCCGTCTACGCTGCGGTACTCGCACTCGACAGCCTCGTCGTCCGTGTCGCTGCAGGTCGGACTACACACCAGGGACGACTTAACGGTGAACACGACGAGCACACTGGCCAGGACTAGGATCGCAGTGAGCAACGACAACGTGAACGCACCTGCAGGCGACAGGGCCGTCAGCACCATGTCACCCGTGAAACGCCGGTCGACTCTGCAGCGCGGTCGTGATGATGGCGACTTTGGAAGAAACGGCCGACGGCGGTGTTGCGACGAAGGCGGTCTGTGCCGGCGAACTCGGCTTCGAAAGCTCGACGAGCCGTCAACCTGAACGACACAAGAGTCGGCGGCGGACGTGGTCGAACGCCGCGGAAAAGGCCTCGCCGATGTGTGTACTCGTGTGTGCCCGTCGATTGCCGTCGTTTCAGCCGTAAAGTCAAAGTAATAGCTGGTATGTTGTTTATTTTAGAGAATACGGTCGCACCGGAGCAATAAAAATCAAAACATTGTTATCGGTGTCGACAGTGATAAGCGACGAAAACACCACAATCGAAAACGCTATCAAGTACACTATCGTCGCGATAACCAGACGCGTTACCGCGTACAGCGAGCTCGTCACGACCGCCGATTTTACAATCCAATGATATTATTATTATTTTCCAATTCAGACGTCAGCGAAGTAATAACGACTTATAATACGACATCAGCTTTCTACGTTTTTTTGAAATCGTGTTACTCACGTGTATCGTGAGCGATAGTTACGAATGACACGAACAGCAGCTGCAGCTATCGATGTCGGCGGCGTAATACAAGATAAGTGATACCGATAGTGACGATCACGATCGTAAAATATACGCACTTTTTTAAGTTTAATATTATATTGATAAAAGATTACGATTTCATCGACGACGAGTTCAAAACGATAGAAGATAGAAATACCGTGATAATTTATTATAACAAAATACCTATTCAATTAATTAATACGTATAATATAGATGTATCATGTACCTATATATGATACAATAGGTACGCAGTAGCATTTTTCAGACAATAGGTACTTCGAGCGTGGAGCCGTGGAGGAGTGGCCAAATTAATAATATGTCACAAAAATATATATATAAACGAATTGTATCGCTTCATAATTGGTAGCTTACAAGACCACAAGAGTGTATATTATTTACATATCATATATCACTCAAAAACAAAAATAAATGTCTATATTATTTATAGTAAAAGATTTTTTATTGAAATTATTGACGCTTTTTTAGAATGTTAATAAATAAATACCTACCTATGTGGCTACCTATATTATTTAATAAACATTTTAAGTATACTAGGTGGTATACTTATAGTTAATATTGATTATCAACTATCTGAAATCACTTCTTGTAGGTATTCATAAAAATATTAAATAATATTTTATCATGGGTACTGTTATTATTACTTAAATAAAAAAAAAGGTTAGCATAAAACTACGATACACTTTTATCGGCGTTAGAAATCCAAATTAATACAATGTTACTAATATTAAATAATATTCACCAATTTCACCCTACAAATAATAATTTATACCTACTTAAAACCATATTTAGTAAATTGGCTGTGAATCCAAAAAATATTAATCATAGAAGCTAAATCCATTCTATACAGATTGAAATTTTCAAAATATTAAGAATTATTTAATTTAACATTTATGGGAATTAGAAATCTTTTCCTTTTAGATAGGTTACAAAACAACTTTATGGTTCCTTCAAAAAGCTTTAAAAATGAATATTTATAAATTGTGCTTATACTAATTCATAATAAATATGATACCAATATTATTATTTTTTATGCACATACTCGTAAGTACAAATGTTTAGAATAGAATCTAAACTTAAGATTACGAATCTTGACAAAAACATTGATTTGCATAATTAAACAAAAAATAATAATTTCAATTATTTTGTTCCAATTCAAAATATCCATGCAACTGTATTACTACGATATAATACTCGTAATAGAAAAATGTATAAAATTTTTTTTAGAAATTATAGATTGACCGTTTTCTCTCAGAATCATTAATATTGTATACAATGATAATATAACTCAATAAATTACAAAATGTCAGTTAAAGAAAATTGTTCAGTTATAATATCTGTACATATTAGGTAACTTAACTTCAAAACTACAAAAGTACAAACAATATAAACAGTATACTGTTTACTAGATACATTGTTATTACATTATAACGGCTATCAAATGGCAATTTATTTTACTTTTATTTCTTTAAAAATATAACAAATGATAACGGTATTTAATAAGTAATAAGAATAACTATTAACTAGCATTTTATATTTATGATATTATTTATATTGTTGTCTAATTAATATCGATAATTTTATTTATATATTGTACTACAATCTACACAATGTGTTGTGGTGTCGATGTATCATGTATAGATAGTACCTAGATATACTTAATATTTACTATTTAATCAAATAATTATCTTGAGGGCCAATGTTTATGTTTAATCATTTTATTAACATATATTTAATGAATAATAAATTACAAATGACTAATGAGTAATAATAACTGTTATAATTATGTTGTTATTTGATTGGTAATTGATCACAGTAATGTTATTCCATATTTGATAATATGGTATAGTACAAATGATAAAATAATTACTATATTTCCAACATTAATATTCACTATATATATTTCTATTATATTAATTAACACGGCTATTACATATTTTTAACATTTGTAATTTAAAGCTTTAATTATTTGATTTGACGACACGGGTGAAATTTAAAAAAAATATTTTTTACTACGTATAATTTTAAATTTAAAATTAAATCAACAGCTACAGAGTATTAAGATTGTACAAAAACATTATCATGTATAATAAATAAATAATTCTTATTTACCTATAAACTCACATCATATACATATAAAATACGTTACCGAAAAGTATGACATTTAGTCAATGTTGAAAATGACTAGGTATTCAATAACAATAATGCCTGATTTAAATTAATGCCAACAACTAGTTATTGATGAAAATTCCTAGTAAAAAAAGGCATTGATGATAAACATTAAAAATTAAGTTAAAAATCGAATAATATATTAGAATAGGTACGTATTATCTATATAGGATAAATCATCTTAATGTTTATTTTTAAATTCTAATAAATTTGTGCTGTCTCAAATTTTATGTGTTATTTAATTTAAATCCATTTTCAAACGGATTATTAAACATATAATTATTACACTTTGCCATTCACTGTTTCATGGCACAAACGTACGGTTTGTGCACTCATTTACGGGATGTGTCTATAACGATACCAGTTACCTATGTACCCAGATTATAGGTAGTACGATAATTTGTCAATTTTTATATAAGTTATAACTTTATAAGCAATAAAAACGATAAAATATATTATATAACCGTGTTTAGTGCCATACATACAATAAAGCGATGTTGATATTTGTTTTGATACGGATTTATAACATTTCCTAAAATAATAATACGGAAATGTTGATAAAACTACGAATTATTCAACATTGCCTATTTTTTCCATTCATTATCAACAATTGACTATAATATCACGACAATAAATTTCTGAATTATCATCTCTTCCGGTAACATATATAGGTATTAATTCCTCTTTTACCATTTTTTATATATTTTTTATTACCTATAAAATTTTCTTGTATCAATAAAACGTTAAAAGCTCAAAAATATACTCTTGTTCCTCTACACATAAGGCCGTATCCATGAATATTTTTCGGTGGCGGACTGGCGTAGTCCAATATTATATATTATGTTCCTATATAATTGTGATTTAATACAATTATTATATTCCCACTTTTACTAGTTTTTAAAATTAGTAAAAATTACTAATTATAAATTTAATAATCGTGGTTCACAAAAAAGTGGTCTATTAGACGACAATGTATTAAACTATAATAATATTTTTAAATTCTCGTAACGTCAATCAATAAGAATTTACTAGTAGAAATTATAATAATTTTACCATACCTTTGGTAAAATCATAGGTATAGGTAGAACAGTAAACAGTAAATTAAAAATAATTATTTTAAATATTTTGAAAGGTTTAAGATTTGATTATCAAGTTATACGAATGATTATTGGCATATTAAGTATTTATTGTAGTAGATACTAGATCAAGTAGGTACCTACCTAATAATACATAATTTTCTGAAAATTAAAATGTACTTATGTTTATTTATACGGGTATTATTATATTAATAGTATTTATTTATTTATTTGTTAATAATACCTATGTGTTCTGTGTAATTTAATTTTTTTAACATAGAAGTTGCGATAAAGGTTAAAAAAAATATAGTTATTAGTATTTTAGTAGAATAAAAATGTATACTTAATGATACTATACTGATACTTTTAAAAGGTAGGTCGTTATTTTAACTCTCATGTGTTCCACAGTATCTAATTGTGTTAGTTTTCTACTCATGGACCATGGTTGATTCATTGCAATTAAAATATTTAAAAAGAAATATTTGGGTAGTAGGTATACATATTATGTACAAGAAAGGTACCTATATTATTAAAATATTAAAATATGTAAGTAAGAAAAATTTATTATCATTTATCAATATTATTAGCATTAGATACATCGTAGCCCGTATATGTATTTGGTAGTTGGTAGGTACTTAGATATTTATTGGATAAAATGTTAATATAATTATATAAATAATATAATATAGGTAGGTACCTTAAAAATACAATTAAAAAAAATTAATAGGTATAGGTAGTTATTAATTATTATATTATAATATTCTTACTACAAATGAGAAATTAGTCGAAATAAAAAAAATATACAATTATCTTTATAATTTATATACAGTTCTATCATTTAGTTTAAAACTATGAAATTTAAAACTGTTGTGACTTTGATTAAAGTCGGTTTTTATTTTTTTTATTTATCTATTTATTATTACAAATACGGGAAAATACGGATAACGTATACCTATAGTGTATTTAATAAAAATATATTTTTCCTTAAACCGTCAATATTCGTGTTGAATATTCGAATGTCTGTAAAACTGTACAAAAAAAATATAAATTAGGTTGGTTCATTTTTGTTGTCTAATTTATCAATAATAGGGTAGCGCACTATACACGAATATTATGAAGGTACGAGCAGCACTGACATCGTTGAATTCCGATTTAAAAAAATTTAAACCAGAAATCTTAACCGTCGTTTTTCTTTTCATCATCGGAACGAGTCGTCGTCGTCGATGATTACGAGTATCGGCGCGGAGGAGTGGGGTCTAGACCGATACCATGTTTACAGACGCAACGACAGATTACCTCCACAGCGACGGTTACAAAACGACCGTTGCGCGGCGTTCGCATATCCCCACCGGTATGTTGTTTACGCGCTACGCAGCGGCAGCGATGACGGTGGCGGTGGCGGTGACGGCGGCGGCGGCGGCGGCGGCGGCGGCGCACTAACACCGATGACGAGATTTTCGGACGTTAAATTCGAACGTGATATACACTGTATAAGTGAAAACCCGCGCTTTTATTGTTTCGTTGTCCGAGTGTAGTTTAACCAACTCTGCCGACGAAGAGTCCACCGGTTTTCGTTTTTTTTTTATCGTCAATACATTTTCGTGCCGAGTTTCGCAGTCGTCTGTTTTTTGTTCGTTTGTACGTTCTAATCCCGTGACCAACCCAGCCAGACCGCCGGAACTTCCCGTCGGAACTGCAACTTGACAATTCGAGCGATACGCCATGGACGACTTTACAGAGGTAAGTCATAAGAATGTATTTTAATTTAGTATAGGTAATTACGATTATTGTTAAACAATAGCCGACACATATAAAAACAAACCTTTGTTATGGCCGTGTGAATGAAATAAGCTCTGCGCTTATTATGTACATCGGCTTACAATTTTAATAGTAATTTTCAGTATTTTAATAGTGTATACATAGTTAATGCACATTGCCTATAAAATGTTCGTTTAAATTTTAAGCATATTTGTATTTGTTAAGTACCTACAAGAGAAAATTTTGTTTGTATTATTGTTGAGATTATTGTTAAAATAAGAAAACCAATTATTTAGGTTAACTTTCATTCAATTGATAGCTATTTGAATATCTTCATCAATTATCATTCCTTAAAATTGAGATTTTAAAAACATTATAGATTCTATATAAAATATGTCTAACTGGATATCTATAATATTGCCATGCCTGAGAAGGGAGTAACAGAATTTTTAGTAAATGATGTTTTGAAATGTTGTTTAGGTATTAGATTATTTTAGGTGCATAGTTGTTAAATTATACTGTGAAACATCAATTAAATTAATTAGACATGATAATAAGCTTTTAATATCTAGTTTTCTTCCAAAATATTACCAATTAATAATATACAAATAAGTAATTATGTAATGATGTATCCATTGTACCTATATTAAAAGAACTCAGTAAATGATGTGTAATTACTATATGTTTATCTGGTAACTTAATCAATCAAACTAATCGATATCTACCAATGAAAATATATGTATGTGATAGTTACTGCCTTTCTAATTGTAATTATAATTATTTTTAATTATTACAAACTCAGTATCTAGATACTTAATCTTTGCAAACCTGGTATAAAAATTGATAAAACATAACAAAAATAAATATACATCCAGAATTATTTCTGAAATAAATTACTACAATTAATGACCACAGAATAATTTTGTTAACAAGTAAATAAGTTATAGGTAACATAAGAAAACCAATTTTCCTAACATTTAGGTACATTTTTGTAGATATTGTCTTTCATTCTGACAGGGTAGTTTTGATTACTTGTATCTGTGTAGATATTTAAAAAAAAAACTACGTTAGTTAAGTAAGTACCTACTATTCGAGCTATTATTATTATTTTGTAGTTTATGCTAAATAATAATTTTTCTAAGATATAGGTAGGTTTATAAAAATTAGAAATCATTTAAGCAAAATAAAGATCTTTACCTACTCAATGACTCACCAATTAAAAGTGATAGGTAGGGTACATTTTATTCAATCATAATTATTAATTGTCATTAATTATTTCCTCACCTAAGATATAACAATTACCTAATACTATTAAATATTAAAAGAACGCTATACCCTCAAGTGTTGTCTCACTGTTTTACAAACATGCATCATTATAATTTTGTTTTGAAATCTTTAAGTTTTTAGTGAATATACCTATTATCAAACTATGATGTGATCATTATCTGGGTCATTATCTTTGTATGCGGAGTTTGTTTGTTAGTTTTTCATGATTTTCAATTTCTAAGCTAGTTTTGTATACTTAATAAAGTATAAAGTATAAAAATTAAATGTTTGTAAGAAACCCAATTAGATAGTACATGCACATTGCACAGATAATTTTTTTACCTTAAAGTTTCATTATAGGTTAATTCAACCTAACATTAAAACTATAGAACAAAAGTAATTTTAATAAGTAAATTGTTGATGTATGCATGTAAAACTTCATGATTTAACTGTGTACCTGATAAATAATGCCAATACTTTGATTAGAAGTCAATTTATACTAATAAAAAAAAAAACCTTTAAAAAATACTTGCTCTTAGTTATTTAAATCAAGGTTTCTAATTCTTTTACTAACCCTTATAAATTTTTTGAATATTAACAACAACAAAAAAATGGTTACCCAAATTTATTAGGTTCTAATTACTTTAATCAGAGGTTCCCAACCTTTTTGGTGCTACAGACCACTTGGAGAACTTTCAATAAGTCACGGACCACCTCAATATTGTATTCCTTACTTTTCTTATACATAAGAATCAATTTTTTTTTTCACAAATTTTAGAATTTAGATTATGAATAAATAAAAATAATGAAATTCCTTATAAAAGACTTTTAATAATGTTTTAAATTGATCAATTTTTATTAAAGTTAAAAATATTTAACAATTTAACGCAAATAATTACTATTCTAAAAAAATGAATATCTGCCAATACAATCAAATCTTAATGTACAAACAAGATAAAATTATTGGTTGAAATAATAACATAAATTTTACTGTATGATATAAATTTATAAATAAACGATGTACTCTACACCATTAAATACTTGTGTTCTGCCTCAATAGAAAATAAAATATTTAAAATGTTTTTAAATTTTGTAAGTATGGCTCACTAACCACCTCACAATATCTCGCGGACGAGGTTGAGGATCTATGCTTTAAATAATGTCTCATTAATTAATTATAACATGTATTTATTATATACATGTCCTACATAAAGTTGTTTCCATTTTCATGTTTTTGGAAGCCTTAAATACCCTCTTAAATATATTTTATACTACAGGAATTTTATCTCAATAACAATGTGCATGTTTTTTCTCAACTTTTGGTTTCCATTGCATTTTTCTGTTGCTTCTTTGAAAATATACTTTGAATGCAATTTACTTCTCTGTGTTGATGTGATAAGCTGCTGAATCATGATTTGGTAATGATTAATTGGTTCTAATTATTTTGCTTCCATCTGCTTCTTAAAGTTATGCTTAAAACGTGTTTTTAAAATTATTAACAATGCTTTGTTTAAAACATTATAAATTAAAAAAAAAATCAAATTCTTAAAAATGCAAAACAATAAAATTCTTATGTGTGTTCATCAGGATACAATTTTTTGTTTTTAGGCTTTTAAATATTTTTAACAAAACCACTCATTGAAAATATTTGAACCATTTTAAACCCTGTTTATTACTTCTGAATGCTTAAATCAATTGGATTCTAATGTACTGATTAAATATGATTTTTGGTTTTTTAAAAGTTTGTTATTACCTAAACTTAGAGAGCCTGTATAATAAGAGGGTGGCCAACTAGTGTGATAGCAGCCATTTTTTGTCCAAACATTACTACTGTTTGTACGTCTATAACAGGTAATCTATGGATTTGAATAACTATGTCTATAGTCTGTTCAAAATAAGAAACACCCACGGCAGCCGACTTCTG
>VUJU01005180.1:321-14826 GCA_009835225.1 Aphis craccivora
AAAAAAAAAAAAAAAAAACTAACCGAACGTGAAAAAAAATATAGATTTAAGTTAAATTTAGTAATTTTCAGAACACTCATGACATTATATCTTTGTTATCACATGATGCCATATGTATCTTAATCGACTTAATATGTCTACAATCCCACAGCTAGTACCTACGTAATTTACGCGGTATTGAAAACACAATGACATTTTTTTGGTGTTACTATCGATTCCTTACAAATTATATGCACAATGTTAACATAATCAAAATATAACTATTATTGTACTTGCGCGGATGTAATCAACTGAAGTCAATATAGGTAGATAGTCTGTTTTTACCAGGTTAGAGTATGAATCAAAGTGCCGTGATGATCATTAAAATGTAATTGAAATGTTTACAGGTATTTGTAAAATGTTATGACATCATAATATTATACGATATGTTTAATTATACTAAATTGTAAAATGCGTAACACTATAATTTTCATTGTAATTATATTCTAAATATTATCAACGATTAACTATATTTTAATAGGTTTTGAAATTTTAAAAGTCTTATAGGTTTCTATCAATAGGATCTGCCGACAAAGTATACGATTATTCATCGTTATGACCATCATATGCGCCTGTTGTTCGTACCAAATGTTTATTTTAACCATGTGTATCGTAATCTGTTATACCAAATGTATAAAATACTTTGTTTTTGGTTTATTGCATATGGTTTATTATCTTCATCTAATTCGAAAGGTTTTTGAGGTTCTATACCGCCTCCTTGTAACAGTAATGTTGAAATTTTTCTTTGTATGCGTGATGGATATATTTTATAGCAGTGGTTCTCAACCTGTGGTTTTCGGATAACCCTTGTAAGTTTAATAGAAGCTTATACTATAAGGAAAAAAATTAGAATAATTATTAATATTAAACATTATGCGTACTATTGTTTTATTTTTAGCGGTGCGTGAAAATTTAAAAACTCGTAGGTGATACTCATATATACTTAATATCATACGATAGCGCGTATACGTTGTATATTTATGGTGTGATGATAATATTTTAACTGCGAAAAGACGTCACCGTGTCATGATTACGTTCTAAACTACGTGAAGTGCGAACCATTACCGCATCATAAACCAATCGGGGGGAAAAAAAGCGACTTTTCCAGACTGTTCGCATGGAGCGAGGGGTACTGTTTAATTGCATGAAGTTGGTGGATCGACGGAGAGAGAAAAAAAAATCGAGACACAAGAATCAAGAGGGGGAGCGAAAAAAAACTCGTCTCGGAAATAAAACAAAAGTCTCGTTTTCCGTTTGTTTGTTTTTTTTTTTAAATAATATAATCTTCCTACAGAAAGCATGGCATAATACGAATCGTTATACAAAAACAGTCACAGTTAAACGCTCCGCTAAGCGAATAGTGTTAGATTTTAAATCCTTTCTCGTCCCTATTCCGTTACAACAGTAAAGGTTCCCGCACATAACTGTTACAATATAATAATTATTATCGTCGTATGAATATTATTTAATGTATTCTACAGCGTTAGCAAGCTCGGGTTATATATGTTATACGCAAGTGCTGCATTTGCGCCATGATATGTGGTGCACAAATATAGGTATTCATATCTTTCACTATAATTATTATAATATAGTTCGACGGTGAAAATGCAAAATTATATAACCTACTTCGAACATTTAACAGAGATGTTAATAAGTGATAAAGCAATATTAAATATTTTATATTTTTTTCCGAGTATTATATAGATACGTCCATTCGAAGTCTAAGAATTTTCATCTACAATACTTGAACAAAACAATTGCATGATTTAAATTATTTTAACAAAATTATTAACATTTTAGTCGATTCTGAAAATTGTTATTTTTGTGAGTTAAATTGCTCACGATCTTTCCACCATCATCGATTATTGTTTGATTATATGAACAAGACATACATATAGTGTATTATAAATTGGCCGTCAGCCACTCAGGCGAATATAGGCAAATTATAACTTCAGTGAGAATAGCCTGTCGATTTGTTTTAATTTTAACGATTTAATATAGACCCGCGAAATTAAAATTTGTTATACCTATACCGGGGTACGGCTGATTGAATTATTTATGGATTAGGGGTACAAACGAAAACGATTTATATGCGCTATTAAATGTTTCCTTACTGCTTGATCAACACGCGAAAAGTAAGCATAGGGTCTCCACTTTTACTGCAGTTAAAATGTTTTAATTAAACGGGCTACCGGTGGTTTTTTAAAATATATATATACCATTTTTTTTTTCTAAACAAAACTTTTAGTTTTTAATATGGGTTTATAATATTTTTGTCACGAGTTTCGTGCCAAAAATGTCTATCGGGTCAAACGATTCGTGTAATAATAATATATTGTTCGTAAATTTATCAGCATTGCGAAATATTTGTACAACGATAATATGCAGTCTAATAACTAATTAAAACCTATTTCGCAGCTTGCGTACAACGCGGCGGTACATCATTTCACATCACAATTATTATATAATTATGATATCTCAAAGCGAATTAAAACGTCGACTCTTTGTATATAATAATAATTATTGTTAAATCGGCTTGTCCGTGTTTGTAGTGACATAAAAAAAGGGCATGGAATATAAAATAAGCTTATTATAGTATTGGTTTATTTATACCTGGTTGGTTGATTAAAATCGGATGTAAACATTGTAAACCAAATGTTTCCCGACGACCGATCTATCCGGACCAACTTTTAGTAAAAAGGCGATCCGCGTACACTTTTATAATATAATTATTATTACAGTCCTTGTGACTAAAATGTGTTTGAATTATACTTATTTTGTTCATATTATACGGCTAAATGGAAATTATGGCTAATTTTTCACTGTCGAATATGGTAGGGTCTCGACGATTCATTATTCTGATTAGAATCCGGAAATGACTAAAGATTTTCTTTGGATTATAATATTGTGTAATAGTTATAGGTAGTCATAATGTTATAGTATTTAAAAGCGCAAAAAGGACTACGCTTAGGTACCTGCTTAATAATAATAATAATGATAATAATTGTTTGGCAGATCAGCATCATCAAAATGCCATTACATAGGCATAACTAACATATTATTGTATTTTAATTTGCGTATATAATTACTTCAAATCACTCGGTTTTTTTTTATCTCTTATGCTCGCAAACTAATTATAATAAATGAAAAAAAAAAAAAAACATAGTTCAATTCGTACATTTACAAAAAGGTCACGCAAGCATAATTTTCGTAAAAAAGTTCCCAATACGTGTAATATATTACATTATATTTTGTAATATTATATAATATACAGCAAGTATGTCATATCGTATTATATATTGATTTTTCATTTCTAGTACACACGACGATATAGCCTGAGGACGTTTTAACAGAAAACTACGTATGTGCGAGGTATATACATGTGGTATTTACCGCGTCATATATATATATAGCGCGTGTACTAACAGACCTACTAATGCTGTTGAACTTTAAGATTACTTTCTGGAATGCTCGTAAAACGAACACGCTACCTAAGCGTATACCTATATAATATATTAATATCGGTAGGTAATATATTAATAACGTGCAAACATGTTTCGGCCACGTACCTATAATATATATTATATATATTTATACGGAACACGTGCACATTATGAACGTCTACGGGTTGGCATCTATAACTATCTAATTGGTTCTCGCGGATACGTACGAATCGGTTCCAATGAACTTTCGTTTTAACAACACGACAATATGTGTATGTTAAAATTTACTTTTTAAACTATATACTTGAAAGATGATTGTATTTATAATACCGAAAACAGTTTCCTTACATTTTAAACACAGAAGTTTCTTGAGTACCTACCCTTAATTTAACACGCTTGTGTTTTCAATCAACTTATGTATATATAATAGCATAAACAATAACCTACGAACTCATAGTTTATGCCAATACTGTTAATAATAAAATACGTATTGTACAAGGTAATTCATCAAGTATGCTCACTCCCATTTTACCTTTAATAATAATGTATTTATACAAATTCTTTTGGTAGGTATTTAAACAAATTATATACGTCAAGACTATATTTGAAAATTCTCGATATTTTATGGACTACTCGGAGTTTCTGATACAAACATCTGTTCTTAAATTATTTTTAGTGTAAATTATTAAATACATTTTTTTTTTTTTTTTTGTAAACGTTGATGTTAATTCAAAATTCTAAAAATAATTTCTTAGTTATTCCAATTTTTATAATATTAAGAATTATGGTTATTAAAGATAACTTTAAAATACTAGAAATAATGTACTTACCTAATATTGGATCTAATTTGTATTATACTCGTACCATTTTTATACATTTTAAAATTCAATAAATTAATATTAATTACTAAAATCTTAAAAGTACAACGACCTCTGTATTTTTGAACCCGTTAAAATAAATCTATTATCTTCTTGACCGTCGATTTCAAGTCCATTCGCGTGTTCGATAAACTCATCTGATATTAATTATACACTTAAATTTAATATTACATTTTGGACCTTTGTCAGATTATTCTCGCACGTATATGGGTTCTGCAGGTGGTGCGCATACGATTATTGTACCTACCCCAAAACGAATTACATCCCTTCGTCGGGCATCGCAAATATAGGCCTACGGTTGCCGTTGTTTTCTATTTTAATCAGTGCGAAATATAGTAAAGTGTATATATTATATACTCGTACAGACCGTCGAGAATGAATTAGATGCCTATTTGCCTATATCGTGGACAGATGGTATAACGTATAATAATCGTGATACTAAATCATATTTATTTCATATTTCCGAAGGTTTTTCGTGCATAAAATTTACGATATTTAAATACATAAATAATTTAGTATAATTTATACATGTGAATAGTATTTTTATTTACTATAAGTTGTTCGAATTAACAACGGAATTTTAAACATTTTTTTTTTTTGAAATTTAAAATTTTCTTTCGCGGTTCATGACGTCACCCAATATATTAGCTAACTATTAATAATTTCAATCATTCCATATTAATGTTTTAAATATTGTGACGTACACGTGACTTCGTCGGTTTCACATTTGTTTAACTCTAAGCTGTTACATTAACAATAATATGTATTGGAATCAATTTATCAACAGAAAAAAAATAATGTGTGTTTTTTCGACGTTTCCGTATTTTATACACTATAGGCACGCGTGCGTTGTCTACCAAACGAACAGATTGCGTTTAAAAGACGCGTAGGGATTATTGAAATTAATTTTTTTTCGCCTGTTCTTGTATAAGGCATTCAATTATTAAAATTACACTGAAAGTTTTGAGGATATTAATTTCGAGATTGGTTAGAGCCGGTCATTAAAGGCGAACAATTTTGGCACTATAGCCGCCGCGCTGCCGTTATATGGGAAACCCAAGGCTATAGGGTCCCGGGGTTGGCGTCGGTAGCGGTAGCGGCGGCGGAAGCGGCCAACTTCCGTAAAGCCGATAACCTAATAAGCAGCTTTTAAGTTTTACGCAACAAAATGGCGTGTGTTTATTCTCCGGGCACGAGAGGCGGCGGTGGCGGCGGCATCGCGGGTTATGGCTGGATCGGGGTGTTGGTCGAGGGGTGGAAGGACTGCGCGAGATCGTTTGCAACAAGAAACTAATTCCGCTAATGGAGCACCTCGCCGTTTGGCTCCTCTTGATTACATTATTTGTGGCATCTGACCTACAGCCTAACATAACTCAGCGGCCACCCGGTCAAAAGTCGTCGTTGTATATATATCATGCACGTCATATTCATTATATATGTATAATATTAACATATTATATCACCATATAAACCTACTTACAATCAGCCGACGGCACCGTATCATTACGCCTTTGGTGTACATTTATCTTTTTACTTGCTCTTATTTCTATATAATATGTACAGGACCGCGTCCGGTTCAAAACGATCCGTATATAATATATATATAGGTATATAATATGGCACGCGTGGTACGGGGGGGATTTTTTTTTATTATTGGGTCGCATTCGTCCTGCAGCCGCGATCGGTCGACCAGCACTCAGGAAATTGGCTACGTCCGAGGGGCGAATTCCGGCGCACCGTATATTATATACACGCAGTTCGATTGGACCAAGACAAAGTGTCCGGGGTAGTCGTCCCGGGCGGTGAGTTATTGGAGTCCATTACGCCAACAGACCACTTGATCTAATCTATTTTCCACGGCCACCGTGCCGGAACGCCGGGCGCAGCTTCGGTAGTAATAGTAATAGTATAGTAGTAGAAGTGGTGGCGGTGGTGGTGGTAGTATTGGTAGTGGTGGTAGTAGTAACAAAACAAACGATCTCCGGCCTAGTTTAATATCCCCAAAGACAAACTGTTTTACTACCACCCCTCTTCTCCCGCACACACGCGCTGTCTCTCACCCGAACCATTTTTTTTTTTATGTCCGACGGCGCTTTGCCAATTGGTTTCCTCTTTGATTCTCATCACCATTCGACAGTATATAGTTGATATCAGGTGTTTTTTTCTCATTTTTTACGAGGGTCGACTACTTTATGTGAATCGCCAATCGTTGCCATTTCCGTATAATATACCTGCATCCTCTTCCTCCCCCACAAATGCAGTTTAGTAGTTATATATATATATATATATGTATATACTCTGTTCAATTTCCGTCTTTTGTTGTGATGTTATTATTGTAATAATAACGAGACCGACGTGTTGCCCAAAGTAATTTAAACGTAACGTGTTTGATATCATCATAAATCATGAATTTATAACTATACTTGAGCATTCTCTTCATTAATCTGAGTCAAATGCAATTAACAACACACATACATGCATATTATTTTATTAATGATATTTAACAGAACGGTAATACGATTTAAAGACGCCCGTCGACAATTCCGGGAAGGAGTTTTATTATTACGGACAAGTAACATTCAATCATTGTTCCGAGTAAAAGTAATTTCGAATAATATTAAAGAAAAACAGAAATTAATCACTATACGATATAATATGTGATTAAACGTCGCTAAAAACTTGATTTGACGTTCAAAATACATTTGTATTCTTTACTGCCAAAACTATTTTTATCCTTTAACAATTCTTAGATTAAAGACGACTAATAAAATATTATATATTATATTCTCAGTAATATAATATTATGTTCAGAGTTACAGACCATAGTTCTAAAACGGTGAGCGCATAAAACGAATAACATTCGTAGGTAATAAATTTATGTTATCCAATTACCATATTATATCTTTAGATGCTCAATAAAAGAATTATTATAATTAAGGTGTCAACTGTCAATAAGTAGTAAAAAAAAAAATGATATTTTTAAGAGAATATAATAAAAGTAATCAACTAGTTAACTAGAGATAGATTTAAATAAATATGAGTTCAAAACTTAACCATCTTAGATTAACTAAAAACGATTCTGAGCGAATCCGGTCTAAAAATGTGTTAACCAAAGTTACTAAACAATTATTTCATTAAAAAATCAATTTTTTCCTATTTTTACAATATTACTATAAAAAGTACAGAGATATATTACTTTTGACCTTCAAAAGTACCAACGAAAACTCATTTTCTGGCAGAAACCTATTTCAAAGTAAATTATTGGAGTAGTTTATCTACTAGAAAAATTCTCTCTACATAAAAAATAATAATAATAAACTGAAAAATTGAAAATAAAAACACACACAAGAAAATGTACATAATTTATCATTGTATAATTTATTGTCGCACTCTGAATCTAAAATAGTAAATTTAAAAATTTAATTTAGTTTATTTTTTTATAAAATATGTGAAAAAACCAATTAAATAAAATAAAATAAATTATACTATTTTTTTTTTTATGTCTAATATGTAAAGACATAAATGGTATTGTGGATAACCTTAGTACAAAGAATCGAAGGTCACGACTAACGGACGGCGATTGATGCAATTAAATTAAGTCATGCGAAATTGTTTGCGCTTTGGCATGTAATATAATGTAAAAACCTACACATCTTCTGCAGCGTTAAATAGAATATAAAATTTCGATTCAAATAATATTTCGACAGCAGCATTGTATTACCGTAGTCATAATGGACGTACGAACGAAAAAAAAAATTAATATCTCAGGGCCGGTTTGAGTACAATAATATGCGTATATTATAATGGTATTACGTTGCGCACAATACGGTCTAGATCAGCATTTTACGGATATTCAATTGTATGTTTTTCTTTTCGCTACACGCACAATACGTCCCGGGATCGACCGATAATAACTATACGTCATCGAAACGATCGTTTAAGCAACAAAAAACGAATATAATGGAAATATCTCAAACTCCGAACGTAGCATTTATCATTATTACGTATTTTGTCGTGGTGCAGAGCAGCAGATATTATATTATGTTATATTTTTACCGTTCGGCGATGACTACTGCACACGTGTATAATATTATGTACACCGAGTGGCCAAGTCGTATCGCCACTGCACATAGTATAATATTATGTTGTAAAACCGAAACGGATCACTGCAATCCTTGCTATACCGCATTACCACGACGTATACACATACGGACAGCTATTCGAACTACAGATCGGAGGGCCGACTTACACATACACACATTATCATAATATGGTTCGCCCGTGCACTGCGTGTGTGCGTATTATACGTAATGCGCTGTTCGTAATCCCGGAATACACTGCAGTTGCACTCGCCCTTTCATC
This sequence comes from Aphis craccivora, assembly GCA_009835225.1. NCBI lineage: Eukaryota > Metazoa > Arthropoda > Insecta > Hemiptera > Aphididae > Aphis > Aphis craccivora. Next base: position 9,044 of record VUJU01005180.1, read on the forward strand.
GGCTGCGCCGTACAGCAATATATTATAATATACGTATTAGAATATTATAATATTATAACGCGAACAAGGGGAGTGACCGAGTATAGCTGAAAATCGTATAGTAATATAATCAACGGACCGTGTGTATAATACGAGTATTACATTTTTCTTATCGGTGTTCATGATTTTTTTTTTTTAAGAAAACGTATATTATTGCCATTATAAGCAATACGTAATCATATAAATCATAATATCGTATTGTAATCCTTCGGCTAGTCCTTTCGCCCTGTATACGCGCGCCAGTCCCTCGGTGAGCCGGATTTACCTGCCGGCCGAGCGAATAATCAAATTTCCCGAGTTCCCGGCGTATCGTGTGACTGTATATAATACGGGCGTGCTACCCACGAATATGTACACCACGTACCGACGTACACGCGGTACGAGACTCGCAGCACTCGAATCGACGTCACCGGTCACAGCCGAGCTCGTACACAGCTCATAATATATTATATATACACACGAGATGTGTGCGTGTGTGTGTGTAATATAGTGTCATGTTCTCGAGAGCTTCCCTTTGGGTGCTTTTAATATAAAAGCATATTATTGTCACCGTCCTTTGTACCGTCGTGGTAATCAGATAACATTGGTCTACACTGCAACGGCGGCGGCGGCGGCCCGGGGTAGTATCCTGCGAGCTTTAAGCGTTCCCTGTTCACATCACACACACAAACGACCGGGCGGCGGCACTTTGGAATTCAAATTAGATGTAGACGACGCGCGGTAGCCCGCGGGTCGCGACGATCGCGACGAGCGGGCCCCCGGAGGACGGGGTGCGACGGCCGGAAGTGCTTTCAGAGGTGGGGTGGGATGAGGGGGAAGAGCGCAGTGGCGAGCAGCGACGTGACGGACAGACGGACGGTGGCGGTGGATTTAACGAATTTTCTCTCGTCCACTCATAATACATATATAAGCGCAGTAGCTGCAGCAGTATAACTATATATATAGTGGTGGGCGCGCTGGGTTACAAAGTTTTATTCGCAGCTCTTCCGGAAAGCTGGCCAGCGGCCGGACCGTCCCTATATAATTGAGGTTGAAAAGACGTGTAAAGGGATCGGGCGGAGGTGGCGACTGCGGCACGGGATGGGAGACGATCGAGGGCCGAGGCTGTTTTGTATTCCACGTCGTTAACATGCGATTGCGCTACCTTGTCTCCCCGGGGGTGTGTGTGCATGTGTGTGCGTGTCCGGGACGGTGTCGGTCCGGGGCGAAGTGTATGGGGGGGGGATGAGGGGATGAAGGAAACGTGCGAAAGACTCGCGGGATGACCGTTCAGTGGGCGCCAAAACCGTGCCCGGTGCACAATCGATAGCCACGTCGGCCGCCGCCGGTTTTGGCCACCACTGCAGTTAACCATCTGCCGCCGTTCCCGCCGCTGCCCGCACCGTCGTCGCACCGACGTATAGTGTTGTTGTGTAGTAGTTGAAGTCCTCCTCCGAAGACTTGGACACGGTCGCCCGCTTACATATACGCGCGCACAACGCTCGCGCCACCGCCGCCGCGTACAGTCCGGTCGATAACCGCCCAGCTGCGTTATCTTCACACACACACACACGAACCCATTTGAATATTATATACAATAATGTCATGTACGTCGTCTAATTCACGCACTGCTTTGCCACATTAATATGTTACACGTCGTTAGGCTTCTGTCCGTCTGTCTGGCACTCTCTCTCTCTCTCTCTTTCCACAAATTATATTATGTGCGTGGTACATATATAAGGTGTATTCGGGACACCACTATACGTGCATTCGTCGAGCCTACCAGACTACTGACGTTAGAACGAATGCGAGAGACGTTTTACACGGACCGAACGTCGTATCAATCCGCCCGACGTACATAATATATTTAACATTTTACGTATGCCCTGTACAAATCGCGCGTCTTATATATGTATGTGTGCGTATATCATATGTATATATTATATAATATATACGTACCTAAGCCTGCCGTCTTAATCGGGAGAATCGAGTGAGGGACGTTAATTAATAATTATTCCGCACGCGCGTTTATATGCTGGCGCGCGGCGATGGATGGATTATGTTCCCATGGGGAGTCGAACGATGTTTAAGCCGCTCTCCACGCGCGTGTGTATGTATATTGTATATATGTATATAATCGTGTATACCCTGCGCCGGATGAGGACTATCGGCGAGGATATTTGTTTATTCCTCTGCTCCTGCAGTGTGCGCACATAATCATTATCCTGCTATCCTTCCTGCATTATATAGGTACACGTCACCTTCTCCTCCTCCTCCTCCTTCCGCTCACACTCGTCCTACTCTTTTGCTCGCCGAATCCACAGCTGCACCACCCACCACCGACCCACTCCCCGAAAAGGTGCCATCCGTGATAACGACATTACCGCGGGGCGCCCGCGTATAATCGGCACGTGTGGAATTTCGCGCGAGCTCCCGCATACCTGCCCAACGCGCCCGCAAGTTAATTAAATTTGTACAGATACGTCAAAATAACAAATCGCGGGCTAACAATGAGAATTCCGTTAATTGTTATGGAAATATTCCGGGCGGCGACGAGCCGATGTAGTGCGGCATTTTTCGCATAATTTCTGCGTTACGGACACGCCGTGTCGGAGTCTGTGAATGTCGTAAAAATATGTATAAACATTGTACATAGAATAATATATAATAATATTATTTTGTCTCTTGACAGTCGGTAAATATAACTAGGTACTCGTGTCGAGTTTAAGTTCACTAAAGCGAATGACCCGAATCTAGAGAGGGTGAGGTATAGCAAATCAATTTAGTTTTTCTGTGAATGAAAATTATGTAAATCGTGGTATATTGTATAACATATTATGATTTTTAAATTTTAAACAAATGTTTGCGTTTAATATAAGATTTCCTACTTTTCGTCTCTGTTAGTTTTTTCGGGAATATTTATAGGACACGCCTAACTCAGTTAGATAAAAATGTATTTACTATAAAGATAAAAATACTAAAATATACATTTTTTAATAAACATTATGTAAAAGTGTATTTTGAAATTAGCAAGAATAAGAAAAAAGAAATTAATTGAAAGTGAAAATTTATAAATTTATAATTTTGCATTTGTACCGATATCGGACCCTATAAAAATACCATAGCTCGGCTGAAGTGTTCCCGACCCAACTTACATTTATTTAGTTGGATTCTATAACTATACCTAGCTGATATTCGCATTTTATACATAAATAATTAAGTAAAATATTTTTCTTGCTGTGTTTAGTCTAGTGTTACTTACTGAAATTATATTATTAAAACTAATTAATACGTAAATATTGAATAAAAAAGTTAAACTGAACAATTTCACTAGTTGTAAACTATATTTTTGTAATTAAACAAGTATAAGTACATTTTCGTTTTAATATTCTAAATTTTTAATCGTAAATATTAAAGAATTCGCATTTTTAAGAGTAGCATTTTCTGTCATAATAAAACACAAACAGTGTATAATGTTGGTTTTCAGAATTTATATTATAACATCATAATATTATTTATCATTTCGTTCTATTAACACGAAATGTACGTCTCTATATATTATTATTATTATTATTATTATAGCGAGTAAATTTTCTTTTTTTATTGTCCGAAAACGATCATTAAATTTGTATACTTGTTCTATATTATTTTTGATGAAAACTAACTTACATTTTAAACAATAGTTAAATGTAGGTACCTGCGTACCTAATATATTATAATAATATAATAACAATTTATAATGTAGTTACGAAATAAATTCCGTCCGAAAGTTTCTCTGTCGAGTTCAACAGTTTATTCTTCACTTTATTCTATTTTATAGCTTACCATTCATTACTTTACATTAACGCTAGCAACTTTTAGCGTATACCGGTAAAATGTAATTTTACAAACGATCGAATACTGTTCCTAGTAGAGTGTTACCATAAATTGTACCGAACCATTCTAACTTAGTTTGACTGATCGCTTAATATAATGAGCAAAATATGTGGAAACGTACTTACAGTGTAATAATTTACACACGCCGTCGTAATTAATTGTTATTGTTATGTGAGACAAGGCATACCTTTACAATAATAATTGTGTTGTCGGTGTGCGCGCGGGCAACGTCAAAACAACGGTTTGCGTCACTTTAAACCATTATCTTTTATTTTAAATTTAAATTTTTTTTTTTTTTTTGCTGACGGTTTGTTTGTTTGACACATATTTATATTATTATTATTATTACAATCATGAAACGTATAACATCACGAATGTCATCGATTTAATATTGATAATCGTTTAACATAATATCTAAATTATAAAAACATAAAAAACGTTTTGAAGATCTTCACCCAAAGCATTTTAACGAGTAAAATGTAAATATTACGAAGGTTATAGAATTATACATATATATATTTATTGGTATTTTTTCTGATAAAAAAAATTCTGGCAGAATATTAATCTGTTATTATAATTGTGTATGATAATAATAGTTATAATTATGACATTCGAACCGATCTACAGTGAATATAAAAATAATTTTAGAAAAAAATGTCTTTTACTCACGGATATATACCTACGTTTTATTGTGATTTAATGATGTCGATAAAATAATATTAAAAATAACAACAATAACAACATTTACATAGTGTTTTTATTACTTTTTACATTAGAATATTGGTAGCAAGAATATCTAATATTATACGATGCAATATTAAATACAATATTATTATAGTATGTCTTATAAATTATTTTCAAACAAGATAAACATTAAATTGCTCGCAACGAAATGGAACATCCGTCGTGAAACTTTTGCATTACGAGTATAATAATATAACACTAGCTATAATTATGGTGCATTAAAGTAATACCATGTAAATGTTCTCTGCCATCACGACTGTATAATATAACACGACGTGGCCAGCATATAATTATTTCGCAGCGTATATAAACGCAATTCGAATACATAGGTAGTGATTAAAACCGCAAAACATCGTAGTTCATTATATGCAAACATAGTAATCGTTGTAATATCATATCGTTTTATAAATCTATGTTAAAATTTATCGTTTCAGAATAATATTTCAATACAACATCATGAACGTCATATTGTTCTGACATAAGCCGAGCGGCCGTTCAGGAAGACGCAGTGATCGCGTTGAGGTATGCAGACCGAGACAGATATCACGAGTAAGATTATGACTGACTACATAGTATTAAATTTATATGAATAAATAAATGTCGGTCCCGACTTTTAAATCTATTCAACTTCTTAAGATTCGATTGAAGAGATTTAAATTGTTTACAACAGCATTTTTATTATACGACTATATTTATATTTATTATATAGACATAATATTGTGAAGACAATAATGTTAGCTGACAACGAAAATGTTGTGCCCCACACTGACCACTGTAATAAACAGTGATTTCACTTTATTGTATTCTTTATTATATTATTGTAGACCTGCAAAAGCCAAGTTTAAGAGAGTTATTATGCATTTGCTGGATTTTTAAAAAAAAACATTGGAATTAATATAAAATCTATAATGCATACTTAATATACATTAAAATATGATTCACTTTGAAGTTTTCAAAAGATTTTTGGCTAATTCGGATTTACAGCAGTTGCGATGATAATAAAACGATTTTTCAATGATCTCGACTAGAAATCTCTGCAGTTATTTTATATAGTGTTGGGTAGTAATAATATGGTATTTTTGTAGCCGACGTTTTCCAGGTCTGCGGACAGAGGGCATACACTCACACATATACACAAGCACATG
>VUJU01005181.1:0-14825 GCA_009835225.1 Aphis craccivora
TTATTTGATACTTCTTAAGATGACTTAAAGGTTGTGTTTTTTTTCTTGTTCGTTGTATCCAAATTCCGTTATTATATATTTTACCATCACTATCTACAAAGCTACCATCTACTCGCATAAAATGTATTCAATAGGATTCTCGGTCGGTTTATTATTTTTATTTTTTTTTAAATGTTTTATATTGTTGTGAGAAATTATAATTTGCATAATTTATAGTAATTTTGTGTTTGGATTTGATCAGTGATTTCGCCAGGTAAGTACCCTATTGTGCATAGTTAATTTTATATGTTTTTTATATCTATAAGACTATGATTTTATTATATTTTATTTTTATGACATCAATAAGTACCTATAATATAAATTGAACATTCTTGTTTTGTGCATTTAAATTGTATACATTTATTATTTTGATTGTGATGCCGTTGATACTCAAATTATTTTATACATTATTGATGGTGCTTAATTGCTTAAGAATAATTTCATTTATTATATTAGTTAAATTAATTTTAATTAAATTAAATTTATATATATTTTATTAATAGGTACTTATGTCCATATTTTTTTTTTCAAAACTCTAACCTTTTACTTTGCAATTAGAAATGAATATTATATTAATATTATTCAGCGCTATAATAGTTGATTGGAATATAAATAATTATAATAAGTAATGAAGTAATGATGTTGTATAAAAACAAATAAATACAATATACCATGTATATTGTATTATATAATTTATTATAATCAATAGGTTAATAAATAATAACTTCTATAATTGTTGAGCTGTTATAGTTTTTACTAAAGGCTAATAAAAAAAAAAAAAAAGAACTATAATAAGATCATATTTTAAATACGATATTTATACATTTAAAGTTATATCTATATTACATAATACACTTTTAGTTAATTCTTTATAAAATTGTCACTGTAATTATTATAGACGATGTTTATAATTATAATATATAATATAATACCTACCTAATTATACATCGTAAAATTATTGTTGTAAATTATCCATACAATTTGTTTTATAATATAACTAATAATAGGTAGGCATATTATACCTAAACTATTTATTTAATTAAATGATTTAAAATCTATAGGTAGACATAAGAGTATATAATAAGTAAATTTGATTCTTAATATTGATTGATAAATTACAGGAGGTTATAGCATAAATGGCAGGCACTCGGTGGTGTCATCTGATTAAACTATCTAATAATATATTATAATTTAGCGATTTCCATTTTTATAATAATATGAATAATATGATAGTATGTGAGTATATGAATTTATGATTAATATTATGATACTCGGTAATCAGTACTCACCACTGTAATGAAATTGGTAATATTATATACATTTCCATGAATGCTGATCCAAGCATCACTAGTTGTTTTATGATTGGATACTGTGTTAGGAGTGTAACAATGTATAGACATATTTGCGAAATTCTTATTATCAAACGTAACTTTATATATGTATATTGTATATATTATATACCTATCTAACAAATTTGTTAAAACATTAAAATTTAACTATATATTTAAACAACATATTATATTACACATTTAGAAATCGAATTTTCCATGTGGCACTATAGCTACCTACTAACAAGTATTTCATGTTAACATCAAATCATTTGAATACAATGTACGAGTTTAGGAAGTGTCGATCCTCTAAACAAAGCATAGAATATACATAAAATTATGTGTATGAGCGCTGAAATATTTACTATACCTATACAGAGTAGATTAGTAAGCTTGATGTATATATTCTGGTACCTATAATAATTATTATGTTACCCATTGAGTCGATATTAAACTATTTGAACCAATATGATTTAATCACGGATTATATAATAACCATAGCTAAAAATAATAATAATAATAATAAAAGTATAAAGAAATATTTGGTGATATGGAATTTTAATAAAATATTATAAATATCTATAAATTGATTTATTATTATTTTATAGTTTTATAATAATATTTTTATTCCATTTATTTCAATATAAGACTGAACGGTTTGAAATAAATAAAATTAATAATTTGTACAATGTTGTACCTATAGTATCATATGCGTATTTAATATTCGTATAATTAATATTATTTTTATTCGTTAAGAGAGTATAGGTGTTGGTAGCATGTTCATTAGTTGACTCGCTTAATTTATACCAATATCATCCTTTACTTTATTAATATATAATTTTCGTATTTAAATATTAAACATTTTTAACAAAAAACACACTACAACTCAATAATTTAACATAATTCTTTGTTATTAAAACAGTCAATTTAATATGTCAATTGAAAATTAGAGTTAGATACATCTTTATGTATAGTATATACTATATTATATATGTCAGTTTTTGAATTAATAGTGATTAAATATAAAAATAACTAATAACTAGTTACCTATCAATTTAAATTTAGCTTAACATCAATATACCTATAATTAATGTTTGAAAGACTATAGTACCTACTTGTTGAGCATGGACATTGGGCTTATACCACACTGTCTTATTGAATGCTGGATGCTTGTACATAGCTTATAAATAATAAATACTATACATAATCAATGTTACTAACTACAAGGCTACGTGGGTTTATGCTTATCATAATAACTTGGGCGCATGTTTGGTTATCGATTCTAAAATTATAAGGAATGAACTTTATACACTTATGTACCTACATAATATAATTTATTATAAAAAAATAGTTTTTGTAATCAATAATCAAATAATATCTACAACTTTGTATATTATATAATACAATTAACACACCTATCTAATTTTAATATTTCCGTTAAGAAAATAATTCAAAAAGTACTTTAAAAACAATTTGTTCTTACCTCTAAAGTAGGTTTACAGGAAACTTACTATACTTATAAAGACATGTATAATCACATATATTAAGTTCATCAAAAATATTTTTACCATTGTATAATAATATGCCTGTATAATAAATAATATGAAGCAGTTTAAACAAAAACATAAATATAGTAGATAGGCCGGTAGTTCATTATTTAATATCGTAAAAACATAAATTGCATAGTATCAGTTAATGTTGTTTATCAGGGCCTAAAATTGAGTGCAGTAGTTAATATTAAATGTGCAGTACCAAATTTAAAAGTATACCTTGTTTTTTGTACTTTTAGTGAATTTATTTTGTTTTTAATTTTATAAATAATACAGGTATCAAAAACTTTTATAGAAGATTGTCTTATATTGTATTTATTATAACTAATTAGTAATTATTAATAAATACCCAAAAAAATTATGCTACGAAGTTATATGTGGCATGTGTACTACAAAGTCTATGTTCATTATTATAAAAATATTTTGGAGTATGGAATTAGGTGTGCAGTAGCAAAATACTCTAATTTTAGGCCTTGTTGCGTATAGTATACCTATCTTATAAAGTTTTTTATAGTTACATAAACAGGCGGATAGCGTAGTTATACTTCAAGTTTTTAAGTTAATCTAATGAATTTTAAAACAATATGCCTATATACTATGTATGTAGGTACTATACTACTTATTGAAATTCTAAAAATGAGACATTGTAGGTATATCATTAAAATAGCGATCATCATACATAGTAATCTCGGGGCATGGTTTAAAATTGAATTACTACTTATAGTCTATAGATATAAGTATGGATACGTTTCAAATGTGATTCAGTGTTTGAAATAACCACAATGATATATAAATACCTACCAGTAATACCAAGTAGGTAAGTTAGCATAGTTGATTAAGTATACGATCGATATAAAATAAAAATTTGATTTTACTGATATTAGATCTTATTAAGATACTTATATCTAAATTACAATTACTATGTACTTACGGACTACGATATTACAATATCTACTCATAAAGCCATAAATATGTTTTATTTCACGCAGACATATTGTACGTACTTATATTATAATATTCTTATTCATTTTGCAGTAAGTTCGTTAAAATAATTATAAATTAATTTAATAAACTTAAATACTCAATAATTAAATGACCTTTGTAAACTTGACTTCTAACATTGAACGAAATAATTTATTAATTCTCGAATTTATTTATAATTTTAAATATTCTACAAAAATAGTAGGTAAGCACCATAAATCTAGGGTCTATTGAAATATCAATAATAACAAAATTGACCTGTAGGTATAATATACCTAACGCTAATAAAATTGAATATATTTGGGGATGTAGTTGACGTGAGGTCTAAAAGGTTTTACTATTTTTTTTTTGTATCACTGTGGCCCGCAGCCCGCGGGGATCGAAATGGCAAAAGGACGAAACAGTACGCAACAGTCAGTGTTTACCATTTTGAATATTAATAAAAGCCAAAGAGGTTATAGAGGAAACGAGATCACAAAGTGGGTGACGTCACCGGGGTCAGAAAACAACTGATTGATACTTGCTAGGCAAAATAAAATAAAAAAAAAAATTGTTTAAAACAGAAATATATTTCTGATACATATATAATTATTATTTTTTTTTTTTCAAAATACGCTCACTGGGCCACCACCGTCCACCACCGATCATAACGCCTAGAAAACAACAAACGAATAACAATAACAATCGACGTGCTCGTACGTTCTCTGACGAGCGCGATATCGATAAAAAATTAAAATTTCATAAGTTCAAGATATCTACATTTTTATCAAAATTTTTTGCTGTTGAATTTTATTGGAATTAGCTGTTACGATGGACTCGGATGAGGATGCATTGAACGATATAGACTCTGGAAATGAATCTAGCGGAGATGATGTGGATTTTGCAATGGAAGTTGATGTGCGGCACGAGCGTGAAAAAAACCAAGACGTTGATGATTTTCCCTTTGAAGTTTTGTCCACAGACAATATCGTACAACACATGATTGATTGTATCAAAGACGTGAATACTGTGCTTCAAGTAAGCATAATGACAGTTTATTTTAATAAATGCAATACATGACCTTGTTTTAAACAACTATTGTATATACTTAATATATATATATATATATACCTTTATAAGATTAGTATAAGATAAATTTTACAATTATAGTTTTATAGATTCAATTTCTGTATAGCATAATATATATTCCGTTAATTTTAGATGCCTGCTACAACTACTCGTATTTTGTTGAATCATTTTAAATGGGACAAAGAAAAGTTAATGGAACGGTTTTATGATGGTGACCAGGATAAATTATTCTCTGAAGCTAGAGTAATAAATCCATTTAAAAGAACTCAACCGATTATACAGAGGGTAATGAATTATTTTTTTGAATAATGTTTCAACAATGCATTTTAGATTACTTAACTTGTTTGACGCCGATTCGATATTCGCGCGTAAAAGTGGTCCATTTACATTACGATAATGAATAGCTGACATAAATTTCAAATATATATGGTTTTAACCATCTTTATAAAGTCATATTACCAGACAGATTACTGCATATCAATGTTTTGACACAAACTACAGGTGCTTATTTAATTGTGTCAATTATGTGTTGACATTGGCGTCAAACGTGTTAATACACCGTTCTTAGTATTGAATTTTTCAGAGTCATATTCTTTATTATTGACTATTGTATACTTTAGTGTTTTAATATTATTTTGATACTTTTTGATTATCATATTCCTTCAGCCAATTGAATGCTTTAAAAATTTTCATTCTATTTCCATGGTATTAACTTAAGTTTGTCATTGCTTTTTATTATGTGTATATCTTATGAAAAGATATAAGTTTGTATTTAATAAATTTTTACATAATTTATTACTCGAGTAAATATACAGTTAATAATTTTGTTTTTTTGACAACACAGAAATTCAGTTATGTAGGAATTTAACATAAACTGAGTTTCTAATTGTTCTTTACTGTGTTCTTTAGTTGATCTTCATGTACGTTTATTTGTATGTGCTCCACTAATCAAATCTACAGAATTATATTTGTAATTCATTTGTATGTATTAAAATAAATATTTAACAGATTGGAGTACAATAATGGATTCAATGTTTTTGCCAGTTGCCAATTGGCCTATTTACTGTTGGAATACGATTATCGAAAAGTATCTATTATTTAATTTTATTGTTAACACATTTTAATTAACTTATTGTATGCTGTAATATACTCATCTTACTAGTTATTAAGATAATATGTTTTTTGAGTTAAAAAAAAATAATAATAATGTCTTCTAATGTTACTTGTTTATTTTTGCCATTGCATAGTATATAATTTATTGTATAGAAGTGAATGGCATTTAAATTTTACTACATAAATAAATTATAATAAATATTACCAAATAGGTTAATAAATTTAAAAAAAATACAATTTTTTAAAGATCATTTCATTGTTTTATTGTAAGTATAAAATGTTAGTATTAAATACTTTAGAAAATGGCTCATTAAATTCATTTTTAATAATTGAAAATAATGTTTGTAAGATAGGACAGGTATGCACTTGACATAACATAATATATAAATTGCAATAATGATAATATCATTGACAAATAGGTATCAATCATAAATTAAAATTTTTAAACTAATCTAAAAGTCATTAGTGACTGTATGACACTTTTTATACGAAGCAATCGAGGGGTGATAATAGAGTAGTAGTTTAGTATAAATTAATAATTATATTATTGTAATGTTGTATACTATAAAACAAATTTGTTTTGATTATTATTACATCGTATTTAAAATTTAATTTAATTTAGTTGGTAATAGTAGCTTGACTAATGATTACTTTTTGTTTTGTACATATTTTCTTACAGCCAACATCTACACGCAGTAGAGGTACTCCTGGAATGGAAGATTGTGCTATTTGCTTTGTAAGGCTTCCAAATAATGTAAGTTAAATATTAAAGTTTTATTCAAAGCATTATGTAACATTATTTTTTTATTTTTTTTTGTACTTGTAGATGATGACAGGATTAGAATGTAATCATCGATTCTGTACTCAATGTTGGACAGAATATTTAACAACAAAAATTATTGAAGAAGGTGTTGGTCAAACAATTGCATGCGCAGCAAGTGGTTGTGATATATTAGTAGATGATGCTACTGTTATGCGATTAGTCAGAGATCCAAAAGTTCGAATGAAATATCAACATCTAATTACTAATAGTTTTGTTGAAGTAAGTTATTTTATCTCTATACATTTAATCTTCTGTATCTCTATACATTTTAATTTTGTTGTTTTGAAATAGTGTAACAGATTATTACGTTGGTGTCCATCACCCGACTGCAATAATGTTATTAAAGCCCAGTATATTGATTCAAAACCAGTAATCTGTCGATGTTTGCATGTATTTTGTTTTGTGTGTGGAGAAAATTGGCACGATCCTGTTAAATGTAATTTATTAAGGAAATGGATCAAAAAGTGCGATGATGATTCAGAAACTTCAAATTGGATTGCAGCTAATACTAAAGTAATCTTTTAAAATTATTTTGCCAATTTTAGATTCTAAGTGATCTATGATTATTTTATTTGTCTAATTTATTTTTTCAAGTTTTTATTAGGATATTGCAGGTCATTATTAAGTTTTTTTAAACTATTTGAAACTACCATCATGTATTGTTGTTAATGTCTTAACATACCACTTTGTTGTGATAAGGTTTTTTTTTACCCCATCTCTTTTTATTCATTTTATTAATATATATTAATAGTTATAGGCATTTAACTTAATATAAACATACAAGTTAAAGGTTGGATTTTATTTTATAAAAATTTAAAATAATATATTTTTTTAAATGCGTTTAGTTGAATAATACATTTATAATTTCCCCTTAGATTACTAATTTAACTATCATTTACCTATAAATTGTTTTTTTTTTTTACCACTGAATACTTACATAATACATATGATATATTTGAATGAAATATTTTTGATGGGCCACTTCTTTAAAATATTCATATCATAAACCTTTAATATTACATATATTTATATAATATAAATTAAGATGTTTAACCAAGTTAATATAGTATATATTGATGTTAGTATAGTTATTTTTAGGGGTTTCAATGAATTATTAATACAAAACACTTTAATTTATAGGACTCTTAATATGTATTATATGTTGTATACCTACTCTGTGTATGTGAGTAACATCACGTGGCAACTGATTTTTGTCTAATTAAATCAGACCATACCATAACCTTAACCCCTTGGTAAATTAATTTTTGATGTAAAATTTTATTTCTGTCAATCTGCCACAGATAAAAATGTCTTGTGCAAACTAACAATTGTTGAAATAATAAAGTGACGTTCTTAATAGTGCGTCACTTGCTGTATGTCACTCATACCTATTACCACTGCTGAGGTTACTCTTATATGAAATGAATAGTAGTAAAAACAAATACTATGTATTTTAATTGTATTTAATGCTAGATAACAATGTGTTTTAAATTTTGAAAAAGTAAATTGATTTAAAACGTATTGTACTGGATAAATATTGATTTTATCATTTATAAATGACCTGGCTATAAATTACAAAGTAGCTCTTTTAACTATCGAACTATTTCTACAACTTGTAACTTTGTATATATTTTAGTTTTTAACATCAAATAATTCTTAGAGTCTCTTTATTCTGTATTATACTTTTTTTTATTTTACTAAATTATAGTATTTGTCAGCCATGTTAATGTTGTATCTATTTTTCTTACTAAATCTAAGTAGTAATATTTTTATTACTAATTTTTGTACATTACTAAAATATGTCAATTTATTTAAAATTGATTAATCTTTAATTTAAACTTCAATTTTATACTTTAAATTTAGATAAGTTACTATTTGTTATTATTATTATTATTTTTATCAAATTGATTATAAATATTTTTATCATACTTTTAGGAGTGTCCTAAATGTAATGTAACTATAGAAAAAGATGGTGGTTGCAATCATATGGTTTGTAAAAATCAAAATTGCAAAACTGACTTTTGTTGGGTATGCCTTGGTCCATGGGAACCACACGGATCTTCATGGTAAAATAAAGAAAAAATAATTACTTGTCTATTAGTATTATTATAGTAATTTTAATATTTTTTAGGTATAACTGTAATCGGTATGACGAAGAAGAAGCTAAAGCTGCTAGAGATGCTCAAGAAAGATCTAGAGCTGCATTACAGAGGTATCTTTTCTACTGTAACCGTTACATGAATCATATGCAATCACTGAAGTTTGAACACAAACTTTATGCTAGTGTTAAAGAAAAAATGGAAGAAATGCAACAACATAACATGTCATGGATTGAGGTATTAATTAAATTAAATTATATAAACCAAAATAATTCCTATGAATTACATTTCAGGTACAATTTTTAAAAAAAGCTGTTGATATATTATGTCAATGTAGACAAACACTTATGTACACTTATGTATTTGCATACTATTTAAAGAAAAATAACCAATCAGTTCTTTTTGAGGTAAATCTTATTAGATATATTGATTTAACAATCTAATTATTGTCTCTAAATTTTAGTATTTTTATTACATTAGGATAACCAACGAGACTTGGAAAGTGCTACTGAAACTCTGTCAGAATATTTAGAAAGAGATATCACTTCAGAAAATTTAGCTGACATCAAGCAGAAAGTTCAAGATAAATATCGGTAATAAACATTTTTTTTTTTTTTAATTAAGATGATTTTCAAATATTAGTAAATTCCAAGAAAATGTATTATGTGTTATGTAAAACAATGATGGTTAAACTCTGAATATTAAATTAACTATAAAAAATATAAAAAAAACTTATAAGTTAGATGTTAGTAAATATTTTTAAATTTTATTACCTAATGTATTAGGGAACGGTATGACTGACATAAAGCATCAGTGTTGTCGAGCACTATCGCACCCTGTACCAGCTGTTCTCTAGTAATGAAGGCAATAAAAACTTACTACTTCCTCTTCTCTAGTAACATGCAATAGTTATGCAAACTGCTCTGACAATGATAGCAAAAAAAAGAATCCTGGTTTGGTTTTAATATTTTGTATGTTCTACAATAACCATAAATGACTCTAAAAGTATATAACTCTAATATTATTTATGAATTATTAATAATTCATAAAATATAAGCTTTTTGTTTAATTAAATAAATATGTATTTCATGAGATTCATGAATTCTTAATTATTTATAATAACTTTATTCTTTTAAACTTCACTCTTAGTTTATTTTTTACCTGTCACTTTTTTACCAAAATACTAATATAATTACTATATAACTAATAGAAAACTTAAACTAATTTTATTATTTTCAGTTACTGCGAAAGTCGGCGAAAAGTGTTGTTAGAGCACGTTCACGAAGGTTATGAGAAAGACTGGTGGGATTACACAGAAAAGTTGTGAACTAGTCACATATATCTGTGATATAAAATTAAGTATACATACAAAATACAACACATTTACACAAACATGTTTAAAAAATTTTAACTACCATAAATCATATATTATATATTATATATATATTTGTGTTTATGTACTAATAATTATAAGTCAAAAATTTAAAAATACTGAACAACTGTAGCTTTATTTACTATGTAATTTTTTAGTAATTAATACATTTGTAATTTATGTGTAGCATTTTCCTCGCTGTATATCTTATATTATGAATATTATTATTAATTGTATTTTTTAATTTTAATTTAAGGTTTTTTGGCCTTATTCCCATTGTTTCAATATTGTTGACGAGAAAAAAAATCATGTGTATGACATAATCTTTTTTATCATAAGTTTTATCCTTGATAGAATAATTTACATCTTTAAAAATTGCTCATTATTCTATATAAATATTATATAACTAATAAAAATAATTAAAATCTAGTATCTTATAAAAATAAATTGTATATCAGGAAACCTAGGACTTGCATTGTCCAGTTAAAATACATTTTTCTCAAAACAGTTAAAATTAAACTTAATAATATATTTTCAGGGTACTCACTACTGTGATAATATAGATTTGAATTGGAATGAAGTGTACTTGTATTGGTATTCTTAAAGTCTTATTAGTATTTTGATTTTTTCATGTTAATTTAAATTAAATTAAAAAAAAAAAAAAATATTTTATTTTGTGTTATTTTGTGATAGCTTGGGCTGTACATTTTATTTTCAATTTTTTCTTTTTGTTTACCCAGTTTATAACTGAATTTAATGTTGTACAAGGTATAGTGTGTTATTATATATAGTGGGTATTCTATTAAAAAACACCAAGTGACATTTTCTTAACTTAATGAGTCCAAATTTAATTTTAATTTGAAGTGTTTTTTAATAACATTTATACTGTAGTAGGTATTAACAGTTACAATATAAAAGATTGTTTTGTAAAATGAAATATTACTTGATATTTTTTAGTTGAACGCTCACAATATATAATATTTTTATCACTGTTTCCTACCTGCTTCCAATATATTTAATGTATGAAATGTCATTATAGATTTGTGTAATAATATATACTGTAGAATATAAAATATTTATTCACGTGTATAGAAAATAACTTACAACTAAAATTAATATTGTATTTTTGATGGTGCATTAAAATAATGTTTTCCATTAAAAAAAAAAACTTAAAATTTTCTATACTATATAAATTATTTATTTATTTTTATTCTGAAAAATGATTACAAATATATTTGTGTTGTGTTAAATGTAAATTATTGTATTCAACTGATAAAATTCTAATTTTTAATTGAATGTTATTAATTCAGATTATAAGTACATAAACCTTTTATTGTGCTCTGTGTATTTAATTTAAATGATGGCTAATTTTATAATATTTTTTTCATTGATTATATAATATATAAAATATAGTATATACCATATGGTAAATTATGATTTATTTTTCATTTAGATTTTTAAATCATAGTTCTAATTGTTAGTTTATTGTATTCATAAGTATGTACACCAGTGTATAAATAATATGATTCTCATTCTATTTTAGTTAAAAATATTTTTTTTAGTTTATATACCAGAGTATTTTTTTATATTCTTTCAGTTTATAAAAAAAAAATATCCTAAATTCTGAAAATACATTTAAAAATTTTTTATATCATTGATCCTACTTTAATATTATTTATGTTCAAAATTGTGATACAATTTTTGAGATAAATTAGCTTGTCTTCCAAATATCCTTTTATGTGTATTTAAGTGTTATAATAACTAACAATGTTTTTCAATCTAATTTTAAGATCATAGAAATTTTAAATAACATTATTACATGAAACTTTATATTTAAAAAATGACAAAGTTGTATTATTAAGTATCTACTTTAAATTGAAATAATTGAAATTCCTTTATTACATTATAATATAACACAGGGGTATTCAAACTATGTTGTAACTCAAGGGATATCATAAGTTAAAGTATTTGTTCGAGAATCAGTGGCACAGAAGAGAAAAAATAATAGTGATAATTGCGTTTAATATATTGTTTTGTTCTAAGCTTTTAATTTTACTTTTCTATGTACTAATATAATTATATTTGTATGTTGTATCTGATACAATTATGTATTTATTGTATTTTGTTATTAATTATAAATAATAAAATACTTTCTTTTTGTATCCTTAATAATTAAAGATTAAACAAAATGTGAAAATAAGAACAAATTCTAAAATTAAAAAGTTTGAATACCTCTGATTTAACTACCTAATATAACTATATACATTTATAGTGCTAGTGTGTTTTATTTGTATAAATACTTAAAATTCTTTATATACTATGAACGATTACTTTGGTAGATTCAGATAAAATATTATTTTAAATTATAAAGTTTTACGTAATAATGGACTATGTCTTATGACATTTATTTTTTCCTGTGTTTGGTTATATTTTTTATTGTATATATATTTATATATGATTAAATCGGGATTTTAAATTGATTTTTTTCAATAATCCCAAAAATTTTTTTTTCTTAAATTCAAACTATTTTATGACTGAATTTCTGTTATTAATATTTTCAATTTTGCTTAATGCATTTCAAAGTATTATACATCTTAGATAATATGAATGTATTGATTTCACAACAATGTGTTTTTATTTTTGTGGTGTGTGCTTACCTATGTGTATAAGTAATAACACGATAAGATAAGCTGTAGATAAAATGCTTTGATTTTCAGCTTTAAAAGTGGTGTTTAGTAGCCTATTGGATCTAGTTTGTTCTCCAATGAGGTAAAAATTAAATACTCCTTTTTTTTTTTTAAATAATTGGCTTTATTTGAATAATTACAATCTATACAGTATGTACAATAAGTAATAATGTAATATTAAATATTAATAATTTATAACAGTTGACAATGAATAGTCACATGAGGAGGAATTAAGCACGATGCTTGCAAAGCCGTAAAAATATAATATACCTATCAATTCAATTTAAATAATGAATAACATAAATGAATTTTAAATACATAACATTGATAAATAAAATGATGTTAAGAAATATTGTTTTTTAATGAATATGTACGTTAAAAAAGGTCTACGAACCATAAAAAGTTCTTGAAATAATGAGTATGTTACATTAAATCAGTGTTGCCAGGTTAAAATGTGAGTAAGTTCGGATAATTATCGCAAAATGTTCGTTTTTGTTTGTATTATTGAAAATGTTCGTACGTACATGAAAAAATTTTTTACTCACTTCGTTTGGATAACATTATCACATAATGCTATAATCATATCTACAATATTAGTAAACCACCATAGAATATATATATCTGTGTACACGTCCACCCACCATGGTTATATTTATTATCATCATAGATTAAATATTATATATTTTTATTTATAATTTTATTTTTCTTAATTTTTTTTACGAATTTTTGTACGAACATTTGTTTTTTTGTGTTCGTATGGTAATCTCAAAGTTACGGAAGCGTAGTAGTGCCAACAACAACAAAAAAAAAATAGGTATTGTGAATTCGACTTTTAAATTTGACATTGCCATAACGTCGATCTCCAAAGTCAAAATTTCAAAAAATTTCGACTTTTAAATTCGACATTTTGACTTTTATTTTCGTTATTTTGACTTATAAATTATTTAAATATATATTATATAAAATTTTATATTTATAAAAATTGTTTATTAATTTACTCAGCACCTAATAAATTTATAAATACTATAAATTAATGCTTATAGTTTATTAGGATTAATTAGATCGATTATTAGGACTATTTAGGCAAATATGTGTGTACAGGTTGCTATGGTGAATCTTTTTTTAAGCTAGTGTTCATCACAGGGGCGTGCTCACGGGGGGGGGGGGTTAAACCCCTCCTATGGACACTTTACAAATATAATATAATATATTAATATGTATACCTACTTGGCTACTTACATATAATTGGGAAAAAATCTAGTTTAGCTTCCACGTGATTTTTCAATTTTTTTTTTTGCTCATCAATGTAGTTAAGCATGCTGAAAAAGATGAGAAAGTCTGAATTTGGTGGTCAGACTATTAGTTTAAAGTTATAGCTAATTGAAATTTTTGGTATTTTCAAATATACGCACCAGGCGTGGTCGGGTGGTCCCTCGCCCAATGCGCTTGCTCGAATAGTTAACATCGAAAACATCTCTCGACTTGTTATATAAAACCACTAAGGACGAGTGTCAGAATTATTATTTATTTTTGCAAAATAATTTTTAAAACGTTTATTTACCCGGGTTCCAAAAAAAAAAATTATTATACCTAAGTGCTATTAACTATATAAGCATTGTACATGTGCGTAAAACACCGAAAATCGTGAACTTCATAAGGCTATTCCTAGTACCTACCATAAAAACTTATGATTTGTGCCTTGTGGCAATTGATTTTTGCACCATAGTTCTAACTGTTTGTAATACATAGGTGTTTGAAAAAAAAA
>VUJU01005182.1:0-14817 GCA_009835225.1 Aphis craccivora
TCATGATTTTGATGAATTTTTGTCAATATTTGAACTTCAAATGCTAATAAAAAAAAATTGTGCCTATGTATTCTTATAATTTTTTAATCACTATAAGAATAACCTATAAGGAACCTTGTATTAAATTTTCAAAACTTTATGGTCATCCAAAAATTTTTTATCAACACTTTAAAAAAAATTTCTCAAAAAAATCGAAAATTTCAGTGGTCTATAAATAACTCAAAAAAAATCAAAATTTTATGAAAATTTAACTGTATATAGATAATACTGACATAAACATTTGGTGAAAATTTCAAGTATTTACAGTGATTAGTTTTTGAATTACAACCATAAAAAAAATTCGATTTGGTCGAAAACTGGTTTTGCACAAAAATTCCCGTTTTTCCGTCATTTTTTTTTGTTTTTCTCGATTTTTTTGAAAACTGTTGGAAAATGTTAACTTTTGACCTCTATAATGCACCAAGGATATACACAGAGTGTAGTTTACTAACCGATAGAAGTGAATCTGCATTGCTTGTATAGAGACAAAACATTTTCAGCTGGTTCACTGTAATGCTTCTCTGAGTATTATTTTCGCTTCGTCGACATTAGTATCCTTTTCCATGCTTTGTTCCACATCGTGCTTTTCGTTCTTAAATGCACCAGAGCCAACATTGATAATATCTCCAATTTTTAATGATCAGTATTCAGTTTATATGCATCCATCTATTCAAGAATGTTCAACTCACTATTTAAATTAACTATGTGAGTTAAGTCACCAATATTATCAGACCTCTGAAACCATTTTTTTTTTTTAAAGAACGCGTTGTGACTGTTTCCTTATTATTATTTTTAATAGTGGCTGTGGTCCAAATCAATAGCTGTCATGTTTGGTTATTCTATATTTTCAAACTTTATTTTGATATCTATTATTTATTAAATTGTTGGTTGTACAGTGTACACTTTACCTGTTGACTATTAACATATTTTATCTGTATATAAAAAAAATTAAAATTAAGCTGTATTGGTGATATTTTATTCAGAAGCTCTTAATACTTACAAACTTGCATTTTTAATCAAATAAAAAGTGAATTATGATTAATTTTATAGAATTAAATAGTGCTGAAAAATAAGTAAAATGTTCATCGGTTATTGAAGTATTGAAAAACATAAAAAAAATTAATTTAATATGACACGTTTTCGATGTTATAAATATAAATAAATACATTTTTAGAACTATTCTTCAGTTACATATAGCCATATAGGTAACGATTTCAGAATTGTTTAGTAATCGTAACAGTTAAAACTGCATTATTTGTAATAAACGACTAAATATATAGGTATTCATGTACCGAATTCTTTGATAAAATCAAATATTAAAAAAAAAATGTATTAACCATAGGTAGCAAAAAAAAAGTACAAAATATATTTTTAAAAATTAATATTATTATTAGTTACATCATATTAAATAATAATAATAATAATATATTATAAATAGGAAAATAATAATTAACTTTATAATTTGTATTGTGGTCGCTACGATCGTTGTCGATCATAAAATCGTAATAAAAAATAAAACAAACATTTATTATTATACATAATTGTAGATAGTAAAATTTTCTTTTTAGTTTTTTCAGTTAAAAAATTTATTTTGAATAATTAATTATAATAATATAAGTTATAACAATTTAAAATTATCTATGAAAACACGATGAGCATTTTTATTACTTTTGGGCTAGTATTTTTGTAAAAAAAAGTTAGTAATGACAAAAAGATACACATTTGGAAAGTTGTCAGTAAAAAAATAATAATTTCATTGTTGCGATATTGTATCGGGACTCATATAAGACAAAATAAGCTACTAATTATATATAATATTGAACCATTTAAACCACACGTGTAGGAATAATCCGAGTAAGAAATTAACTTTAGATCTGTCATAATTTATCGTTTAAGTATTTCCGTTAATTATATTATGATGTACGAGTAGATGACAATGAAAAACATAATACATTTTTAATTTTTATTCAATTATTTTTTTTTTTAAATATTATTTTTTTTACATTATCTTATTATTATTGATCTTAACATTATAATATACAATCCTAACGAAAATTGTTTGAAATTTTCTGAATTGTGATGATTTATACAAGAGTAAGTATATTAAAAGAAGTATTTTTGTCGAAATTAAAATACATTTAATCTATCTTTACTTAGAAATTTTAATATTAAATATTTTTAGACAAAACTGCAGGGTTCTAGGAGTTTGGATTAGTTAACACCTCACCAATCTATAAATAATACACCAGATTTTTTTTACTTCATAAATTATCATTAATAATGAATGCAGGTACCACTGTGCCAGGTAATTAGTAAAAATGTATATGATAATAATATATGATGGATACATAATGGTGTACGGGCATTTCTAACAAGACGGTAAAAACAATCGATATTAAATATAAAATTCTATACGTCTTAGAAGTACTTGATAATATTATTAATTAAACGTGTGTAATACAAAATACACTGGGAAATTGTTTTAGTAATAGTGTGTGTAGGAAATCTATTACAATAGTGTATACAAAATAACGGAACATGTAAAAAATAGAACATACAATTACAATAAAATAATATAGGTAATAGGTAAAACATTAAAATAATTGTAAAAAAAAAAAATAAAACAAAATAAAAAAACATAAATTATAAAATAATAATAATTAATAAATAAAAACGATCACTCGACAGTGACAGCTGTCTTTGTGTACAGACGTCCTGCACAGATGTTGTCGTCGATCAACCATAACGCCTACAATCCTATTTTTCGGGAGTCATCCGTCAGACTAGTGGTGCGTCCAGTCCGTGTAGTACACCGTTGGTAGCCGGGACGTTGCGGACCAGCACTTGAGCGGCACCACCGTTCAGCCGTATTCTGCCTAAAATGTATAATAATAATAAACAGATAACAAGGTGGATAAAACGAAAATACATCAATTTAATTTGAAATCCAATTGTGAGTACCGGACGATATTATTAATAAAGTGTTGCGTTTAATCACGATAATAAATTATATGCCTAAATTATTTTTTTTTAATACCTATATCTTATTTTAGATTTGAAAATGTATGGTAAATTATAACATATAATATTATAAAAATTATCAAATATTTATGGATTATTATTATAAAATATTATAGATTTTAAACATTATTATATTCATAAAATCATGAATTATTCAATATAGTAATCGAATTAAACATACCTCACTTTAGGTACCATAATAATACCTTATCATATTATTACTTACTCGGTACAATATTAAAAGTGGCATTCAAAATATTCTAACTTATATTAGGTGTGTGAATATTTAAACTATTAAAGTAAAATTAAACTCACCCGAGTCTTTGTACACTGTTAACTGGTAGAAACGAGATTTTTCAGCATCATTTGGCGATAACGTTAAATTTACATCGTCTACGCCACCGTTGAAGTCTTCCGCTGCACCGTCGTCGTCGTCCTCAGCTGCTGCAAAATCGCCGCCTTCTGGAAGCCGATACGCAGTGTCCCTGACCTGGTAAAATCGCAATCCGGCTGTGTACATCGGAGGATCACCTGGTCCTGCCAAAACCACATGGCTGAGCACGAACCGGTCAGCAATTCGTCGGCGGTTTCGTTTTTTGAACCTACTGCTGGAGTCTTCACTAAGCATCCAATCAATTATTGAACCACTGGTGCTACTGCTGTTATAATTTCCGGAACCACGGCGTACGCGGAACGCCTCATCTACTGGCGCGAACACGGTCACAGTTCTTGAGCCTGTATATTACATAATATTAATATATATTATGATCAAAGCTTAGAAAAAATATATCAGGTTAGTATGTTATAATATTGGTAAAGGTACTGATAAAATGTACTTTCTGTAGGATTATCTTCCATGTACCATATTATCAATGTGGTCTCATCAATATAATCTATGCCTACAAAGTACCAAAGTACATTTTACAGCTGTAGCAAAAATAAATACATTACCAGTGAGTAGTGATCGCACGTTTGGTGAACAGTGCTCATCCACAGCTCGCAAGAAGACGTTGTACCGTCGTTGCCGGTCAGCTCTCATGGTCGCGAGTACGTCGCCAACTGGTAACGGGAACAACACGCGGTCAACTGCGTGCCCTATAGCCATGATCTGTTGTTGATTGTTTCCTCCTGCTCCTCCATTTGACGACAATATCATATCCCTACGCTGTTGAGTGGGCCCATTGTTACCGTCGTCAGAATTAGAACCATCGACAGCCGCCGCAGACGCCGTCGGATTAACGTCGTCCAACACCCGAGCACCATTAATGGTCAGCACCTTAAAGATAATAATTTAAATACTATGGTTAGGAGACCAGCTCTGATAAATATATTATAATATACTAATATCGAAATATATAGGTCTAAAGGCTTCCCGTTTTATAAAAAGTATCTATAATAGAACAGCATGATAAAATTTTCAATACCTAATAACAGCCTTAACAAAAATTATCAATCGCATTTTTTTTTTTTTTTTTTTTGGGGAAATTTTAATTCTAGTCAATTTGCTGTGTAGTGACTATAGTGACGTATCATCATATTACACAATATAAAACCTAATCATTTCTTGGGGCTATTTTAATTACAATGTAGTTTCAATTTGAAAGCAATTTACAACATTATAAAAGTTATTCTTATTCCAACGTTATTTCTTAATATAGCATATCTTATATTTGTAGTCATTTTAAATAATATGCTGAACAGTAGTGAAATTAACACTTATTGAGTTCTAAGTCAAAATCGACGCTCAAATGTATTGGACATTAACTAACGATTTTTATGCGTGTTATATATACCTATTACCTACCTACTTTAGTCTATCGTAGTAAATGATTATATTGTCTGATAGGTATCAATTTTAAAAATAGATTTGTATCTAGTTAAAAAGTTATTTTTACATAAATATAAACTTTATTCTTTATTATTATTTTTTTTTAAGTTTATTAAAAATTACAAAATTAGAAATATTACTCAATCGAAAATCGAAATATTAAATAAAAAAATGAAAAAGAAAAAGTCAATTTAAATTAAAGCTGTTGATAAGTGTAAGTATGATTTCATAAATCTTAATCGACGAATAGATAAACCGTCACAATGTAAAAAAAAAATAGTGTATAATATAAGTTATGTTGCGTATGCGAATACTCTCTTCATATTATCTACATTGAACTCCTAAGAAATTGACAGTTTGGAACCCCCTTATTAATATTTATAATGTATAATCACTTCAATGTCGTTCCATCGGTTGTCGTACAGCTGTCGGGCGTACAAATTTGCACGCAGTTGGGTGCCTGCCAAACTTACGCCGGTCATTTCGTCTCCGGCCATCAAGTCAGACGCTCTGAATGCTCCAGGAACAACGTGGTGCAATAAAAGCTTTTGCGAAAAAAAAATTAAATCATTACATCATTTATACAGTGATTAGTGATAACAAAATAGTAATAATAAACTATATAGTAAATATAATTACTCCAATCAGCAAACGTGGGTTTTCGCGGAACTTGTCCTCGGCACGATCTGGGCCACCAAGCTGCACTAACAGTGCTCTGAACGCCTTGTCCGTTGGTACGAACACAGTAAACGGACCTATATAATATATGGCATTAAAAATTATAAAAGATTGTATAACGATTAGAGCAGTCCACATGAGAATAACAAATGAGAAGAGTCGCTATACAGCATTTAAGTATTGAGTTTGTTTTGAGAAAACATTTTTTTGGTTAGACACATAAGTAAAAAGTTTGTGTACTTAAAAAAAGAGTGGAAGCGCGGTGTTATAAAATAAAACATCATATCATGTACTAACCCGTCTCTTCGAGTACAGCGTCCACGCCGGCTTGTCGCATGTATTTGGCCATCGCGTAATAGCCACGGCGGCGGAGAGCGCCGCTGAACATGCCTTCTTTCGCGGCTTTGTTGTCGTTGAAGTGTGTCGAATTTACCGGCGCCGGCGTATTATACGACGTCGACGCGGTAATCGTCGGCGGCGTGTAAAACTGTTGCTGCTGTTGCTGTTGTTGTTGCTGTTGTCGTTGCTGTTGCTGTTGGTGGTGGTGATAGTTGTTGCTGTGCTGTTGGCCGACGGTAGTCGCAACGGCTGCGGCTTCGGTCGGTACGACGGTGGGAACGAAAAACTTTTGGTATTGGTGCTGATGCAGTGCGGCGGTAGTCGTTTGCGGCGCCACCGTGGGAAAGTACGCCGGCGGCGGTTCGCGGCGCTTGCTGCTGGCGCTACTGCCCGTCGGCTGCACGGCGGACGGGAACGGAGGAACGTAAGCCGGGAGCGGGGTCGAGGCGGTGGTGCTGGCCACCGCGGCGCTGTCCGGCGGCGCGCCAGTCTTGGACGACGAAGACGGCTGTTGGCCGACCGAGGGCAGCCGCAGTTCGCCCCGGTTCAGCTTGTCCACCAGCTGCTGGAGCTGTTCGTCGTTGGACGAACCGACCACGTCGGCCGCCCCGGCGTCGCCGTCACCGTCGGACGGGCCGCCGCCGTGTTGCTTCTTCTCGATGCCACGCACGCGCACGGTGCCGTCCGGCCGCTCCTCCAGGATGACGAACGTCACGGGTTTCTTCTTGCCGGCGGCCGGCGGGACCTGCGGCGCTCCGCCGCCGGACGGGAACGCCGAGCCGCTGTCGACGGTGGCCGCGGCCGTCGCGTCGCCGCCACCGCCGCCGCCGCTGCCCTTGGCCACGCCGTCGCCGTCCACACCGCCGGCGCGTATGATCTCGTACTGCGCCACGCCGGGCGGCAACACTTGCCGGGCCAGCTGTTCGAGCTGTTGCTGTTCGCTGGCCGTCCAGGGCTGCATGGGGACCGCGGCGGCCGGTGGCGCGACGGCCGGCGGGGCCGGAGCGGGCTGCGGTTTTTGCCGGACCACCACCGTTTTGACGATCGTGTTCCTGCCACCGCCTGCACCGCCGGCCGCCCCGGCGTTCGTGCTCGTCTCCGCCGGCTGCTGTAACCGATTTCGGGACTGAGACGGTCCGCCCCCTCCGGCGCCGCCGCCGATCTTCACGTACTGCGCGTGGTCGTTGGAAGCGGATCCGTGTTGTGTGGGCCGGAGGAGGAGGTGGTTAGCACTTCCGCCGGAAGGACCGATTATCGTGTAATTCGCATTGTTACCGGCGCCCACGACGGCCGTCAACTGCTGGCGAATCTGCTGTTCTATGTCCGCGTCCAACCCTCCGGCGTCGGTTTCGCCGTCTCCGGCGAGTGCCGGTCGCTCCGGTTGAGGGTAATACTGCGGTTGCGGTTGTGGCGGTGTGCTCTGCAACGGTATATACTGCTGGCTGACGTGCCGAGGCGGATTGTTGGACGCTGTCGCGGACGATGACGTGGGCGTCGTGACGAATATTTGCTGCTGCTGCGGATGTTGGTGACGGTGGTGTTGTTGTACCGTAGGACCTGCCAACGTCGTGGAATAGTATTGCTGCTGTTGCTGCTGATGGCCGTGCGGAACGGACGTCACCGGCGGAGGCGATAAGGACGGTTGTTGCTGTCTGTTGTGGTTGTTGTACGACGGCTGCGGCGGCCAAACCGTTCCGCCTCCACCGCCGATGGACCGCTGCTTGCTGTGACGGTCGTCGTCCGAGTTGTCCGCGACCGGGTCGTGGTCGTCCGCGGCCACGCCGTTGATCTGCAACAGTTGCTGCAGTGTGTCGACCGTCGAGTCCTGGTCGTCCGCCGGCACGACGGTCGTCGATGTCTGCTGCGACGACGGTGCCGCCGACGACGAACCCGGCGCGGTCCACCACTGCTGTGGCTGGTTGTGCCGACGGATGTCGTCGAGTATGTGAGTCTGCTGGACGGCCGAAAGCTTGTGCGGCGGCTGCTGCACGTAGTAGTCGTCGTCGCCGACTTGCACCGACGATGACGGTCCGCTGGCGGCGATTTCGCGTTGCTGCTTCAAAAACAAAACGGACAAAAGTTAACGATAAAGACAATAATATATGGACAATAATAATATATTTAGGTAGGTAATAACGTTTAACCAGCGGGCAGTGACGAAAATTATTATTTTATTGATATGACGAATAGTCGATTTTCACCAAAATTAATACCGATTATTATTATAAGATAGGTATAATATCGAAACGATAATCGTACAAGTTTCGATAGTAGAATATAATATGATATATTGAGATACGAGAAGCTAAACACGCAGAATATTCTGTTAATAAATTCCGAGTGGTTATTTCACTTATATCCATTAAGTGTTTACACCGTTCTATGGAACGTCAGTATTGACTTAAAAGCTTTACTGGGAACTAAAAATTAGATTTGTATTTAGTCTAAATAATAAATTGATGTTCATAAAATTATGTATAATATATATATATAGGCGTAACTTGATGAATTTATATGGAGGGGCTATAGCCTTTTTTCCTTGTGAAAAATCTGACAAGAGTCCAGACACAGAATTCTGGAGGGGTTGACATAATTTTTGGGAGCTAAGCACCCTTAGCCTCCACCATTCTACGCCTATGATTCCGAATAAACTTTGATATAAATTGCCAGATAAGGCGGCGGGTTGTTAAATATCTAACAATTTCAATTATAAAATATATGTATATAGTTTGTATTCGAATAGTTCAAATAGTTTATAACACAAACTATCGATTAATATTTAATAGTGCCCATTACCTTAATAGATACTCGTTATATAATGCAAATTACAAACACTATTTTCAACTAACTAAAGTGGTTAAAATTGCATATCTTTATTCTAGTGAAAATTACAAACTTCCACGTATAACGGGAACAGAAAGGGAGATTGGCTTTTGTTTGTTTCAGATGGCGAACTGTATAGCACTTACTTATAATAAGAAAACGAAATTGAGAAATCTTTTTTTACGAAAAATTATTGAATATTTTATTAACTACCTATTGATTTATATGATAGCTGAAACCTTTTTATTTTTACACGCGCATATACATATATAAAGCATTAAAGCATTCACTTAAATCATTAAGAATAAAAACATACAAATATAACATTACATTTAATGCATTGATAATCAGATAAATATAGTAATAAAATTAATCAAAAAACACGGATATATATTGATACGTTTAATTTATTAATAAACATACTACCTACAGGTTTTAAGTATAATAATATATTTTCGATATTATATTTACGATCAGTAAATGAAATAGGTCTTTTTAATTTAACAAATAGGCTGATCCGAAGGTTTTTAATCGAGTGCTTTTTATCATCAAAATTAGATTAATATTATTCCAAAAATTATTATTATAGTACCTATACTAACTGCGCTAGTATCTAGACTATTAACATACGGCGTCGAGGAGTGAAAATATTGTTGGAACAAATTGTTTGATTATTCTAGTATGTAACAATAAAAAGTAGTAAATATTAATGGAAATAGTCAATAGATCGCATAACTGTAATGAAACATTATTTTATTCATGTTATATAATAAAGCGTCAAAATGAAATGACTATATAAAACCCTTTAAAAATGTTTATTGTTGCACACTGTTGACTTCTACATAATGTAAAATGCAATCGTGCCAGTCCATCTACTTATTTGAAAGCGTATAAATTGCTATATAAACACAAATACATTATATAATATGTATTGATCAATTGATAAATCATCGCATTCAGGAAATGTTTCTGAGCTCAATTATTTACTTTATCTAATTTTTTCATAATTCTTTTTAAATAAATATGTTTTGTATATAAACTATATCTAAGTATCTAATTATAATCTATTATTATGTACATACATAACATAATAATACATAATATATACAAACGAATGTATATATTTGATCTTGTGTTTATACGAAAAATGTATAGAATATATCTGATTATTGCTAATGATTATATTGTGTAACGTTAAATTTTAACACAATGTTAAAAAAATTACTAAAAATAAACCCTGAGAATTCGCACGACTGTTGTACCTACTTATTATAGTATATTACGACTTTTAAGTGTTTTTTATCATTGAGTATCGATATTACAGTGTATTACAGGACGTAACATTTCAACAATCTGAACTCAAATATCGATTGTTGTATACAAAAAACGATTCTGAGAGATCTCATCTGTCAATATATATTTTCTAATGATATTTAACATTTTGTCATATTATACTCATGACAATGAGTTTAAGTAATTTTTGACTAAAAAATTATAGACAACAAAATCAAGACCGAAGTTGTAAGTACCTACACTATAATGGTCGTTGTTTGTTAGGTACTTTAAAATTATCAGCAATACGAATAAAATAATGTAAAATCAAGATATTATTTTAACGTTATATAATTTATAATATATTTATATATTATAACCATATTAACAGTTGAGTGGTGCAAAAAATATGTTTGTGGTATTGCTTATAGTTTTATTAGTCTAAATATTTTAAAAAATATCATTGTGTCTAGTTAATTATAATTATACATAATTGTGAAAAATTCCAATTCCTTAATACACACAAATAATATATATATATATTTTTTAATTAACTAAAATAATAACTTTTAAATAAAATTTCTATTTCGTAACAAATCAAAATAAAAATGTAAAAAAAAAAAATTGGATACCTATTATTGAACCTTTTTAATGCCAAGAATAAAATATAAAGAATTTGGTATTCACTATTTTAGCTTTTTAACAGAATATAAATATTTTTACCAACATTTATACATTTAAATATTTACTTAAGTATTTGAAAAATTTCAAAGTTTAAAATCAATTTAATAAGCTCCAATACTTTATAAAAAATATACCATGTCTATTGACATGTATTATTTTATGTATAAAATGTAAATTTTAATATAATAATTATATATGATGTATATATATATATACATGTATATTGTATATATATACATGTTATATATATTATTTTTTTTTGTTTTTAAATTATTATAGCAAAATACCTAACAAAATCAATTAATTTTTTTTATGTATAGTCTATAAAAATTCTTGTTTTTTTCCAAATTATTTTTGTTTTATTCGTCTATTAAAAAAAACACTCAGATATTTTTACTTTTGACTCCCTAAAATACCAAGAATATATTTTCTATTAAAAAATGATGACAGACAAAAAAATCATATCATCGTAAATGCAATATGCAATATATCTACAGAATCTAAAGTATTATATTGAAATAAAAAACTCCACTAATATTTCAATTTTAAGTATGTTTTAATATAAACAATTTAGATAGGTATATTTTTATTAATATCTTATCCAGTATAAGTATAATATTACGATTAATTTATTTGTTTGACAAAATTATAAATCATACCAAACTTTTACATTTTACTAAAAATAAAGTAAAAAGGTATTATTATTAAAGATATTTTAACAATATATTATGGTCTCTCGACAATTGTGTATGCCTGTAAGTTTACATATGATAAAGGTTGGTAAAGCTCAAACTCTTAAATTTGGAGGCATGATTGTAATATAAAACTGATCATTTGAATAATTAAATAAAAGGTATTAGAACAGACAAAGATAGGCCAACTTTATAAAAACTAAAACTTACAGGAAGATCCATCATGTTATCGAATTTGTTTGTAAGGTATTATCTACCTTACATTTTCATTACATGTAACATGTATCTTATTTCTATAGTAATTTCTCGACTAATTAGCAATAGTAAGTTATAATAGTCGACATGTGTCAACTCGCTTACAATAATTGTGGGTGATATACGCGTCTTCTTATTATGTGGTCAATTACTTTCTATAAAGGGCTTTATCTAAATTCTAAACAATATTTAATAACATTTAAATAATTTTAAACTTTAAATCTTAAATATTAGGTGCATTTGAATATCTACCAATAAAATGTAGATTTAAATTACCATGTTATTGATTATTTGATAATCCACATGTATATTATGTTAAGATCATAAGGAAAAATAGTTGCAAGTGGAAAAAATAGGGAAGGCCATAACCATCATGGTTGAAAAATCAAATTGTCACCATAAAAAGCAAATGTTTTATGTAAGTACAATATTATTTTACTTTTTTCGATGTTACTTACTAAACAAGTTATGAACAAGATTTTTTGTAAAAATCATATCAATAAATTAACTACCTGAGTAGTTCTAGAGATACACAATGTTTACCTAACACAACATTATAAACGTGCAGCATCCTGCTAATATTTAAACATATCTATCAACAATTTGTTAATTTTTTGTCTACCTAACTATAAGTCTATAGTTATAACCATATTTATTAAATAAACTACAATAACTATTATATTACACCACAAGTACTTATTATTCGTGAATACTAAATCATTATCACTTACGTGGCTACGTTGAAAATTATTGTCCAACGCATCTACTCTCTAAAACTATCCTTAAATCTAATAGTTTCTAGTTTTTCTACTATTTATAGTTAATTATTTAGAAGTTTTGAACTTTTATGCATGTTTAAGTACTCGATACTCGTGAATATTAAACACTATATTTATACACACATGGAAGTAATTTCGTTGTGCCACGCCGTATGCGTCGTAAACATTATACGCCTCGAATAAATTATTGTTACCAAAGTGGGATGCGTGCGTGTAGCCGTTTTCGAAAAGAGGTATCATCACTTTTTCTTTTTTTACACACCCACGCAAATTACACGCACGTATAATATAAGATTTTTTCATTTGCCTATAAAAAAAAAAAAACTAAGTATATTTTATATATATTTATATATTAAATTAAAATGTGTGTGAAAGGGAAATTTCTCGTGCGACGACCGTGGGACCATCGTCTTAATAAATAATAACACGGCGTTATATTATGTGACGACGAACCGACACAACGGTGCGATCTTTATCCGCCGCCGGATGACAATTAGGTATTACTCCTAATACTGTTACTCCTGTAATACTACTACCGTAGTAAACGACCACTCCTACACCGTGATAATACGACTCGACAATGAAGAGAGAGTATAGCTTTTTCTCACCGACGGAGGTTCTTTTTTTAGGGGGTTTCCATCAAATTTATCTCACGCCGGACTTAATTACGTAGGTACGACGAATGCGCTTATACCACCACCATCGTCACGTATACCGCGGATATACTTAAGCGAGCGGACGTAACTTTTTATCGGTTTTTCGACGAAATACCCGGCAGCTATAGTAAATTATTATAACACGTTCGCCACCACCCCGTTAAACGATCGTCGTGTCGTCTTTGAGTCGTCTTGACACCTTGCGCGGTACACACTCACGTATTATGTGTAGCAATAATACTATTGTAAAAGTATAAATTTCGTATGTACATTTCGCAGAAAAAATTCCCGTTACGGTCGATTTCGTATATCGACAACATTATAATAACGACTGTCAATATATAAAATCATCTGCAGAATATTTCTGAAACGTGTGCGTGTATCATTATTACGCCACTACGTTTTACCATGTACGCCTGGGCACCTGCCTAATAATGAGTTCGATCCATCACATACGTATACACGATAATTTTTTGTAAGTACATATACTATTATTTATATACATTTATTATTTATAAAATAACAATGGTATAAGAATACAATTGACATTCCGCGCATACATATACACACAAATATATATATAATGTACCATTACTGCGCAGTTATACGTGTGCCACATCGTCCGTCGTACATAGACTATCCATCTACATCGCAAACGTGCAATAATGATACAACAAGTGCAGTAAATGAATATATAGGGGGGGGGAAGATCACAATCCACACTCGTTGGCAGTTTGGCGTACCTTTATAACAATATTATAATGTGAAACATTTCAAAAGGACGAGAATGAATACGTCTTATTGTAGTCTGTACTCTGCATTTTACAATATATATAGGTATATATATACATAGTATTATATTATGTACATTATGAATTATGATATATGTAACGTTTAACAACCGATTTGTAGGTAGGTATATATTATTATACGGCAATAATGAAGCATCCAACACCAAACACCGCGTATAATAATATTATGAATTTTCGATGAGTGTGTTTTGTATGTTTTGTATGTTTTTACTAATAACTTATATGAATTACCTATATACAATTTTTTTTTTTTTTTAATCCTGTCATAGACTTACACGAAAACAGTAATTTTTTTATTATTATTCCTACGAATCAACGTTATTCGACTTTAAAACAGTTTTACAAATCGCGAGCGATCATTATTAACAAAAGATAGATTTGTGTATTGCAATAGTAGACAGGGTGAGTAGGTACCTAACGATTGTTTCCTATGAATATCGTTGAACGTCAGATCGACTCGCCAAAGACTTAAATAAAAAGATCGTTGTAGCCGGACACGTTAAACCCTAATGAATAGTCACTTATACAAACGGCGTGTCAAAACACCAAAGAAAATGACAATACAATCTGACGAGACTTCCGGATAATGGTTAGAGCTCAAATATAATGATACAATACAATATTGTTATTGTACATCTGTACGTCATATTTATACCTACCAACAATATCGCTCACACCGAAGACGTCTTCCGATCAGGAAAAAAAAAAACTACAATTAAACTCTTCTTAACGTTTTACAGTAGGTATATTATTGGAAATCGTTTGGTGAGTATTTTCTTTGTGTACTGCGCGTTTAATATAATATATATTAGTATGGTAACATTTAAACGGTTTTAAATCCGGGATACTCGCTTTCTTGTACTGATGATGGTTTGAGTTAGAAAGCCTTAGCACACATAATATATATATATGTGTATCGAGGCTTTCAATTTTTTTTTT
>VUJU01005184.1:0-14805 GCA_009835225.1 Aphis craccivora
TTAAATGTCAATTCAAGTCATAAGTTACTTGTACCTACTTTTAGCGACTATTTATTTTATTCTATTTACTATTTATTACGAATATCAAATATCAAAAAAACATATGCACAATTATTTTGGTTTAATTTTAATATAATGTATTTCTAGTTTTATTAAAGAGCATTATGTAATTATTATACATATTATAATAATATTAAGAGGACACTACGTCCTCCGTCTTCGTTTTACATTCCGTGTACATTTAGCACTGACAATTTGCATTCGATAAAACTCGTCAAAATTCGTCAAAGCCGATGGTTAGAATATTATTAACAGTGATATAGCTTTGATTTTTTTTTATATATATTCATATAAAAATAATAAAAATATATGTACTATATTCATATGTATATGTATTAATTTTTAAACTGCTTATGATTTATTCGATTTGTAATATTTTACATACCTACCTATTTTATCATATTTTACTGCGATTTGTTTTTGACAGCAATTAGTTCAACCTATTACCTATTAATAGCAATCCAAACTCATAATATGAATACATCCAGAAAAGTATAGGATGACGATCTCCTCTGCATAGAATCATTTCTGTAAGCAATACCTATATTATTATCATTGAATTCAAATTTAATACATCTATTACAGTGACTTTTCAATGAAAAGGATTTATATGTACTCGAACAATGGTTGTGGGCGTTGTGGCTGAAGAGATTATGATAATGATGATAACGCGATTGAATAATTATCAAAAAATTGCGAATGTCTGGAAACTAATAGGTACTTGAATATTTATAATACAAATTACGATGGCGGTTGTACTATATGGTCAACAGAATATTTACGCCGAAACATAATATTGTCAATTTCCATTATTGTAATATATATATATTGTTTGTTAAATGCTTGTAACTTGACGCAATGACGCATAACAAAGTCTGTAAGGATGTTCGTGTGTGACCTACTATACAGCAGAGCGACTTCTTCGGTTTTGTTTTTCGATAGAAAATGTGTGAGATCAGGTTTTGTGTGAGACCCCATTTCTTTTCAAATCAACATTATTCACGCGATTTAACTCGTGCCTAGTGTGCCGAAGAGGAGGTGTGAACCGTTCTCGCCACCAACGAGTGTGATTGTAAAAATCGGTAATCCAGTGTAGTGTAACATGCAATGCACATGTCAGTGCATGACCAGTCGGTTGTTTTTCCGTCCCAAATAACCAGGATCCTATACCACCGCGTCACCGTTTTCGTATTTCCGTACAGCCGCCAATATTCCGTCGACGAGTCGCGGTCGAAAAAAAAATCGAATGAAATACGTAATATTAATAAAATATAACACTATACAGTATACATAATACTGTAGGTATACAGTGTACAAATGTACTGTATTGTGTATTATATTCACTATTCAGTGATGGTTAAGTCGACGTACGTACAGTAAAATTAGTCCATATATATATATGCGTAGATATATATATATTTAACCATCATAATATAAAGAGGTATATTATACGTCCCGAATAAAGTCCTTTATTATGAAACCTAGTATAGTATAATGTATATGTATGCAAAAATATACTTCACCTTTTAAGATCGAGTTCCATACATTTTTTTTTATTATTGAGAAACATATAGAGCGCGTAACCCTAAAAACAAATTCTAACATTATCGACTTTGAAATTGTCCGAGATCGACCGACGATCTGATGCGATCGACTGTTTGGCCACCCCTGATTTATAGTATGACAGGGTTATTATTGAATATAATATAATTTTATTATATTAGATTCTGAGCAGAGTTGGAATGTTTTTTTTAAATTTTATAATGATATATTTACTCTTTTTTCTTTGCAGTGTACCTATTGGCTATCACCACCTTTTAAATCAGTAAAAATGCTTTGATATTCAACTTCAATAATATATATGTATGTATATTTTATAAGAATAAAAAAAAAGTTTTCTTTAAAGTTGTGAAAAAATAGAAACTTTTAAGCAAAACTAATTTTCAACAAAATCTTTTTTGTTATTTTGTCGTAATTTAAAAACAAATAATAACCATAGCTATTGAAAATGTATAGGTAACATACATTTATAATAGCATTTTTACACATGGATTATTTTCAAAATATTTGAAATGACTTTTTTTGAGCTGTTAATAGACATTTGAAATTTGAAACATTTTTTCCAAAAATGTATAAATTATCGGTCAAAAAGTTGTATAATAATAATATACCTCAAGTAGTTAACCAAGATCATAATAATGATTTTTTTTTATATAAGCATTTAAATAATAGCAAGAATTTTGACAAAATTCGTAAAAATCATGAAACTTAACTAATTAATTTTCATTAAAGTGTGTAAAAAATAATTTAATTTTTAGTTAAGATTTGATGATTTAATATAATGTGTCTATGTTCCTCGTAATAAGTAGTTTATTTTGAAACCAAATAAATAAAATGAATGTCAGAATGTGATTAAAATTGACCAATTATCAAACTATTTGGATCTTTTATTACTTATTTTAATACATTATTGGAACATATTATATAAACATTATAAACTATAACACTTATTATAAGTATTTTTTTTAAAGAATTTTTATTTACGTCTAACTATTTGTAATATTTCAAATTATAATTATAACAATTTACCTACCTAATCGGTGTATTGTTTAGTCAAACAGCGTAATACAATACTGCCACTTGTCTAATGTCTGATATTTTATGTTGGTCATTATTAAACTTCATTAATGTGAACAGTTGAATATTTATTATTTTATTGATTAGGAATATATTTTATTAATTTCATAAATACAAAATGAACAGATATATTTTTAAGTGTTACATCAATATAATATACATGATCCTGTAAATAAATAATAAAATCACATTTTTAATTCATCATATTTTACCTACAATAAAAAAAAAATTGGGTCTTAAGGCTTGTTTTTATTTTAAATACCCGTGTACAATATATTTAAAAATGCTGTGTGTCTCACGCTACGAAAATTTCAAGTTGCACACTATCACCATATATTCCATTCCCGAGAGAGCATAGTCTTGGCACTTTGGCAGTTAACATTAGTTTAAGTTGAAAATTGAAATACAATAAAAAAAAGAAAAAAATAATGAATAATATTATCAATAGATAGTAATAAGTAATCACACGTAAATCACAGAACAATTGGTTTCTCAGAACACGATTACAATTAACTCATAATAATTACACGTCTATAAGTCAAACTGTAGTATACAGACAAAAAATAATTATTATAATATAACGTATATCGCAGATTGCAAAGTAGTAAGTACCTAAATGATTATTAATTATTACATTGGTTTGTTGTATAATAATTATAATTACTGTATAAATATCTTATATCTAATTTGTCTAAATATATATTTTAAAGATTTAATTGAATATACGTCAAAGCAAAAAGATTCAAGTCAATTTATTAAATTACCTACAACAAAATAACTAAAATTGTTATGACAATAAATGTGATATTTATTTTTTTCCTTAAATTTTAAAACCAAGGTGTAAATTTAGTATACACGATTTATTATACACATATATATATATATATATATTTACAACATTCTCAAAATATTAAAAATAGTACTATATTTTTCATATACATTTCAAGTTTAAATTTTAAATTTTATTACCTAAAAATTTTGAAATATTTTTAAACAGAAAATCACTATTTTATAACAATTATTCAAAAATATATTTATACAATATAAATAATTATAATATATTATTCACAGGGACATAATTTTTATTTTGTATTTTATTATTTTTTTTCTCAGTGGCGTCACTTCAAAATTTGGGACCGGAAGCGAAAGTTTTAACGGCCTCTTCTCAGCATGCAGACATAATATACCTAGTGAGGTATGAGGGGAGGTACAGTCATCTTACTAAAATTATTTTATAGATTTTTTAAAAATATTGCAGCATATATTACTAATTCAAAATTGTATTATAATTTTGAAGTATTAAAAAACAATTAATGGTTTAATAGTTTATTATAAATATTATTAAAAGAAAATCAATGTACCTATTACTTAGGGTCTTCTTAACAAACGGGCTCGGGTGCACCTGTACTCTCTGATCATTCTTATAGGTAGTTGCGCCACTGATTTTTCTATAATAGGTACATGATAACATTTACAAAATGATTAGATTATTTCATAATTTTTAAGCTTTTACCAATTTTTGTAACTGTACTATATGGTATGCACTGCTTAAGTCAGTTTTGGCTAAAAAGCTAATAGAAATTTTAACTATGTACGATTTAAATACACACTACACGTTATTATAATAATGTATTAAATAAAAATATAATAAATACAGTGTCTTTGGCAAAAAATAAATAATTCAATCATACCATAAAAGCCGTATAACTAATGGTAAATAAATTACCAAAACAGCTGCAGTATTATTCTCTTTTAAAAAGTATATTACATCGTAAATTATCGTAATTTTAATTTGGAATAATATTTTATCGGTTTATCTTTTTTTTTCTGATTTTTAACCACGGCTTCACAACTCGTTTGAGAGTGGCGATCCGCCTTTATGCCGATGCTGCCGTCATCACGAACCATAATCATTCAATATGGAGTTGTGGTACATCGGAGGCACTATAGCGGCATACAGGCACTATACGTAAAGAAAACAGAATTTATGTATTTTATTATTTTATTATATATATTTTGACAAATACTAATTATATCATTTGTTTTATTGACACAAACAATTCTGATGTATTAAATATAATTATTTTTTTAATTGAGTTACATTTTTATTACATAATATTACACATTTATTTAACTAGTTATCTACTGCTTTTTCGGTAGATCACGGTGGACCCGGTATAGATCACACACTTTACCAATGCCGAAGATCGTTTACGCATATTTTTAGTTCGTAAAATAAGTTAATAAGTTAGAACACTTAAAACTATTGATATTATATCATAAATAATAAAATAAACGCATAAAATGTTTTTAAATTAATTATTCTTAATTACAAATACAAATTTACTAAATTACTGTCATGATGTTCATGCTCACCATGACCAATATTAAATAATAGTTATATAATAACTATTATAAGTTAACAATCGTCATGCAATAACTCTTACAAATATATGAACAAATAATAATAATAATTAATATTATTATTTTTTATTTTGAATTTAAGAGGACGTCGTACTCGCATGTGTTGTCTCCGTCTTACACACGTACGACATATTATACAAAACGTGTTTACGCAAACTGAGTAGAACTAAAGATTAAATAATATGATACTTTTACCTATAATAATATTATATTTAATCTATGGTAGAACTCGCTCAATTTTGGTTCTAGAGTAAATACACCAATTATAAAATTGGATTGTGGAAATATAATAAAAGATAATAATATAATAATATAATATAAAATAAAATATAATATAATAGGTCATATTTTACAAATGTTGACATTTTCGCTATATTTCTAAACGATATAATGAACGTTGTATTGGGAACAATGGAAAAAACGCAGCGTCTTACCCTCGGAAATATTGTCATAATTCAATTTCATTATAGGTATATTTACTCTAGTACCAAAATTGAGCGAGTTCTACTCAGTCTGCTTAAGGCCGCTCAACAAATTCAAAATTTTTGATTTGAAATGCAACCGTCTGATACGCGTACCACACGTCATACGCGGTTGAACCGCGTCGTGTCGCGGTACAGCCGCTGCGGCTCGACCGCTATGTGTGGCCTATAAACGCGTTTTGTTTATGTCGTACGTGTGTAAGACGGAGACAACACATGGCGGGCATGACGTCATGGCTTGTTGAAATTGGTTTTGCAAATTTATTATGCAAAAACTGAATTAAAAAATAATGAAGATCGTCAACTTAAGCGCCACCGATGTACCAGGATCCCATGAAGACAACGATGTCCGCGGAACGGTGGCAATAGCAACTGCCGGCAACATGTCATGTAGTACCTACAACATAATATTCTAATATCAGATAGACTATAGAGCATTATACTAAGTGATCGTACAATTTTCAAGGTATTTTCTACGTATACTGATTATGAATACTATATTTTATTATAATGTTGTACATTATTAATAATATCACGTTTTATTTTAATTTAAAAAAACTGTCAAACAATAACTACTTACTAAAATAAAAATAATGTAAAAAAAATATTACTAAACTAATAATACACTAATTTACTCCATTAATATACCTACGTATTGTGCATTCGTCAAGTATGATAATTGTTTATATTATGTTATATGACAAAAAAAAAAAACCAGAAATACGATTCTGCTGCATTGAAGATTTCGAATAACTGTGGATCTGTTTTTTTTAATGATTAATTTGAATTCGATAAGAAAATATTGTTGTATATACGAATAGCACTTGATAAAATATTGCCGGCATGTGTATCATTTTCATGATTCAGAATAGTGCTGAGAACTGAATATTTTATCAAACCTATACACTATAAAAATAATTTGTTGTAATGTTTTTTAATACTGCCCCCCACCATAAATCTTTATTTTTAAGCCACTCGTGTATAGCTGTGATATTAAAGTGTATACAATACTATAATTCCTACACGGCAAAAAAAAATTTTAAAATCATATAAGTATTTAAATTTAAAATACACATTTTTTAATGTAAAATAAGTACTCTAAAAACATTTTAGAAATGAATAGAAACGTTTTATCGTTTTATGACTATAATATAATACTTAAAATATTT
The DNA here is from genome assembly GCA_009835225.1 of Aphis craccivora. Classification (NCBI taxonomy): domain Eukaryota; kingdom Metazoa; phylum Arthropoda; class Insecta; order Hemiptera; family Aphididae; genus Aphis; species Aphis craccivora. Next base: position 6,773 of record VUJU01005184.1, read on the forward strand.
TGAAACATTTTAAAAATGTTGTTGCTCAAAGGTTTTGGAAATAACTAAAATTATGTTACATTATGTGTATAATGTCTACATCTTCAATCTTTTGGTATGAAGAGTATTTAAAAGTTAAAACTAAAAAAATCTTTGATCATAAAATAATTAGCAAATTTTAATAATATCATTCAAAAAAATTTTAACGTTAAATTTATGTAAGAAGAAAAATGTGCCAATGTGTAAATATCTTTAATCTTTTAAATGATTACAACAAAAATATTTATAAGAAGCCTATAATTAAATTTAAAATTTTTTTCACTTAGGGAAAGTATATTAGTTTAGCTCGAAAAATTATTTTGAAAATTCATCAATCATCATGTTTGAAAAAATAATAGTATAAATGTCGTAGGCATATTGTCAAATCAAGCATTTCACTAAATGCCTATGCATATAGTTAAAGAATTTAATTTTTATGCACTTTCACTATCCACCTAGACATTTAGTCAAATGCCTATTTCAAGTCAGGCAAATAATAAAAATGAAACATTTTGTATTGTTTTAAACATTTAACTGTATTTTATATTAATTATTTATTGCTATTTTATAAAAAAAAAACTATGGATTATTTATTAATATGTAAAACACGTAAATGTATATGAAATATGTTTAATTCATACACATCGGTACTATTGTTTTAAAACTTAAATCATAAATATATATTATATATAGGTAATTACTATAATTAGATGTGATAGTACGAGTGTAAAAAATGATTAAAAAGGTTATATTATAATTACAAATTTTTGTTAATTTTTATTTACTTACTCATTGTTAGATGTAACTGTTTGGTGGCAATTGCAGGAACATTTAATATATTTTTTTAAACATAACTTACAACTCAATATAGATAAGGTTCTCATACAACCAAGTAGATAGACTTATATTAATTTTTCATGGTTTCCAAAACCAATGGAACTTTTATTTTTATTTTATAATAATATAGGTACATAGTATTCACTATTTAATACTAGTACAATATAAGACTATAGGGTATATTATAATATACTCGTACTATCGTCTATATCTATCATACCAAATTATTGATTAGTATAATTACCTTTATATATTTAAGACTTAATTCTTAAAACAATAGTACCGATGTGTACGAAATTTAACATAATATTTCATATACCTACGTGTTTTACACATTAATAGGTATAATAAATATTTTTTTTTATACAAAATATCAATAAATAATTAATAGAAAATACTGTTAAATGTTTAAAATAATACAAAATATTACATTTTTATTATTTTCCTGACTTGAAGTGGGCATTTAACTAAATGTTTAGGTGGATAGTGAAATTGCATAAAAATTAAATTCTTTGACTATATGCCTACGACATAAACATTTAGTAAAAATTATATATATATGATTATTCGTTTTTAGATTCTGAACGAAGTGATGAATGCATTGATTTTACAATGATGTGTGTTTTTGTTTTTGTGTCTGTGTACAGCATAACTAATCAAAATAATGCTCCAATTTCAAACTTTGGAGGTGGTTTCCGATGGAAATGTGAGTATCCTTGGTGCATTATAGAGGTCAAAAGTGAACATTTTCCAACAGTTTTCGAAAAAAAAAACAAAAAAAAAAATGACGGAAAAACAGGAATTTTTACGCAAAACCAGTTTTCGACCAAATTGATTTTTTTATATGGTTGTAATTCAAAAACTAATCACTGTAAATACTTGTAATTTTCATCAAATGTTTATGTCAGTGTAATCTATATACAGTTAAATTTTCAAAAATTGACTTTTTTTGAGTTATTAATAGAACATAGAAATAATCGATTTTTATTTGAATTTTTTTTTGAAGTGTCGATAAAAACATTTTGGATGACAAAAAAATCGTTAGTCACAATTTTTTTTTATAAGCGTTTATAGTTCAAATTTTTACGAAATCTGTCGAAAACACGAAAATTTGCATGTAATTTTGAAGTTGAAAAATCATAAAATTTTTTGTGTTTATAACTAAGGATTAAAAATACAACAATAAGTTTTCCATAAGTTTTTCTTCAAGTATCTTTAGAGAAATTTCATTGTAGGAAAAATTTTAAGTGCGTTTGAATTTTAAATTTTTACGAAATGGCGTAACGATAACGATTTATCCTCAAACAATTTTAAATATTTGTTATTACTCAAAATGTATAAGTCGTAGATACTTGAACATTTCACCAGTTGTTTAAATTGGCATTTACTTTACATGATTTACTTTTCAAAATATTTTGACTTTTTTGAGCTATTTATAAACAACCGAAATTTTCAATTTTTCTGAAATTTTTTTTTGAAGTGTCGATAAAATTTTTTAAGCATAATCGAAATACTTGAAAATTTAATACAAAGTTCCTCATAAGTTATTCTTTTTGTTATTAAAAAATTATAAAAATACATAGTCACAACTTTTTTTTATTAGCATTTGAAGTTCAAATATTGACAAAAATTTTGTCAAATTCCTGGATATTTGCAAATTATTTTGTAGGTATAATTCATAAAAATGTTTGTATAAGTAGCTAAGAATTGAAAATTTAATACAAGATTTTTCATAAAATTAGCTTACAATAATTATAAAAGAATTTAAATTTTGGTGTATTCAGATTTCAGGCCATTAAAACATAAACCACCTTTTTCACTAATCACTGGAAATTATATCCTAGGGCCTAGGCTGACAAATCATCTCCGTTTAGAATCGTTTTTCGTATACAATGATACCTATTATTGGATTCAAATTTAACACTCCTATAATATATAATAATGATCATACGGCACCTAATGTACAGCAAAGCGGTACCCACTTATTCGCTTTTTTAAGTGTGCCTATAGCAAAATATCTAAAAGAAGAAATAGAAAACTTACAGTAAAGTTAGTTTTTTTTATTAAGTATGATATGCAGAAAAACTTGTAAAATATCTCGTATTTAATATTCAAATCTTATAAGTATAAAAATACATTTTATATTGTAGCAATTTATATATTTTTAATAATTTTTAATTGCAGTCATATGAAATATATATCAAAAACTTAACATTCAATTTTCAAGCTTTACGGCCAAGTCAAAATTTTATATCGACAATAATTTATTGAAAACAATAATTTTTGCCAATAAATAATTCAATATATTTTGAAAACTATGTTATGTTTGTATAAGGTATATTTATATAACATTACATTTGGTGAAAATTTTAAATATTATACTCATAGGCGTGCGCAGATCTTTTTTCCAGGGTATGCAGAAAGTTGCCACTATGCGGATACACTGGAGGGGCAATGGAGGAGGGGGAATTAAAAAATGGTCATTGGTATATGTGATGGGTTCTGTGTTCGTTCAGGGTATGCAGCTGCATACCCTGCATACTCCCTGCGCACGCCTATAAATATACTTACACGATTATTTTGTTTTTGAGTTAAACAAAAAAAAAAAAAAGCGGGCAAGTGGGTACCGCTCTGCTGTACATTAGGTGCCATATGGATTATTATTATATATGTATTATAGGAGTGTTAAATTTGAATCCAATGATAGTTATCAATTTATCATCGTATACGAAAAACGATTCTGAACGAAGATGATTTGTCAGCCTAGGATATAATTTCTAGTGGTTGGTGAAAAAGGTGGTTTATGTTTTAATGGCCTGAATAAACCAAAATTTAAGTTCTTTTATAATAATTGTAAGCTAAACTTATGAAAAACCTTGTATTAAATTTTCAACTCTTAGCTACTTATACAAAAATGTTTATGAAATATACCTACAAAATAATTTGCAAATATCCAGGAATTTGACAAAATTTTTGTCAATATTTGAACTTCAAATGCTAATAAAAAAAAGTTGTTACTACGTATTTTTATAATTTTTTAATAACAATAAGAATAACTTATGAGGAACTTTGTATTTAATTTTCAAGTATTTCGATTATGCTAAAAAAATTTATCGATACTTCAAAAAAAATTTTTCAGAAAAATTGAAAATTTCAGTTGTCTATAAATAGCTCAAAAAAGTCAAAATATTTTGAAAAGTAAATCATGTAAAGTAAATGGCAATTTAAATAACTGGTGAAATTTTCAAGTATCTACGACTTATACTTTTTAACAAATATTTAAAATCGTTTGAGGATAAATCGTTATCGTTACGCTATTTCATAAAAATTTAAAATTCAAACGCACTTAAAATTTTTCCTATAATGATGCTTCAAGTTTTCTCTATAGCTACTTGAAGGAAAACTTATGGATAACTTAGTGTTATAATTTTAATCCTTAGTTATGAACACAAAAATTTTTATGATTTTTCAACTTCAAAATTACTTGCAAATTTTCGCGTTTTCGACAGATTTCGTAAACATTTGAACTATAAACGCTTATAAAAAGAAATTGTGTCTAACGATTTTTAATTTTTTTTAGGTACAATAAAAAAAACTCATAAGGAACCTTATATTAAATTTTCAAAACTTTTTGGTCATCCAAAAATTTTTTATCGACACTTTAAAAAAAATTTCCCAAAAAAAACGAAAATTTCAGTTGTCTATAAATAACTCAAAAAAAGTCAAAATTTTTTGAAAATTTAACTATATACAGATACCACTGACATTAACATTTGGTGAAAAATCTCGGCATTTAACAGTAAAATATCAACTTAGAAAAATTGTACGATTTGGAAACATCAAACTCAAGAATTAACATGCATGATAATACAATTTTTATACTACAGAAATAATCATGTAATATTGTTTCAGAATCTTTACGGGAACTATTAATTTACTTGTTTCCTACAATTATATTATAGTATTCTTAATATTATTATACTAATATGTCTAAACATTGTTCTCAAATCAGGTACCTAACCAAAATATTGAATATTTTACAAAAATTGTATAAAATCAAAATTATATTTTGGTTTAGGTACCTATATAAAGTATTGAATTATATAATGACTATTAATAAATAATGTTTTAGTTATAAAATATGTAAATATATTGTGTATCCTTTGTATTTTTAACTAAACTATTTAACTTATTTAAACTCATGAACAATATAATATATATATAACCAACCATTACACCATTAAAATTACAATACATAAGTAACTTATAAATATATTCTGAATTTACATTATAATTTAAAATAATAAAATAAAACATAATATAGATTACAATAATTTAATAATATACTATTTATTTTATTTCATGTATATATATGTACAATATACACACACTGACACACCATATTTTAATTTATAAAATGTATAATTATTGACCTATACATACTGTTTTACTAATATAACAATTATAACACATTAATACATTATGTTAAGACCTCTACGATATAAAAAAAAAATTTACCCCTGGCGTAGTGAAACACTCGTAAGTAAATTTGTATCAATAATCAATGAGAGAAAACAATAATAATAACATAATATTAATATGACATATTAATTCACAATACGTCTTGAGGATAGTGATTTTATAATAGGTATATAAGTTGAGACATTATAGATTGTAGCACCATTTAATAGTAAAAATATTTTTAATATACAATGTGTGAAAATACAAAAAAAAGATAATCAAAAATAATAAAAATATTAAAATAATCATGTAAAACTATACATATAACAATTATTAACGATAGGGCGTGTCTGAAATGTAATTAATTTTTATTAATATCATTACCTATATCAATTGTCAAATGTTGTAATATTCTGCAAAAACATGTACGATACACATGTCACATGTATTTGATTAAAATTGTATTTTATTATATTTTCAAGATGGTTGTTACTTGTTAGTAGTTAGTACAGTACTCAAACAAAAAAAAAAGAAGGGGAGTAATGAAACGTTTTTTACACACTATATACCTATTACACATTAAACACACTATAATATAATTAATTAACACAAAATATACTCAACACATTTTACACGTCCTAATAATTATTACTTATAAATTTAGAATATATTATAAAATGACACACGACACTAGTTCGACACTGACCATCAATGCGAGCGAACCAAGCAATACAGTTATTACTTATATTATTAACAGCCATCTACAAAACTGTAATGTATATTTTAAATATATAATTATTAGATATAGGTACCTATAAGCCAAACATGTCTTATTATTGATAAACACCTCATACTAGTGCTTTAACCCTCGGGATAGGGTTAACCAGCTACGGAAAACTTACCCATAAGGAATAGAAAACCTTTCCTAGATAACTAATATCGTAACAAATTTCCCTCGACCACGTTACAAGGGTATTCGGTTTTTATTGATCCCCTTTATCTCCATTTAATTATTTAAATTATATTTTAAATAACAAAAGCTAACACATTGAATATCATCATACCTATTACCTATACGTCTTATCATTGATTACAATATTATACGTATATATTAGGTATATACAAATATACTATATAGGTAATATAATATATATATGTTATGTTATATATTATTACTTATTACTCATATTATACTGTATAAATGTATAATGGTCTTACTGTGATAAATATAATATGTCTGAATCAATACTAAATACTTGTAGTAGTCCTTTTTGATTTAACCATGGATTGAGCATTTTGAATTTTGAGTTTTAATACCAGTCCGACACTGTAATGATATCGATCGAAACACAAGTCACATTTTTCGACCTAAATATATTCAATAATAATATATCGGTAGAAGTAGCGACTGCAGGCGAGACATGTCGCAGTCCTATCTATGAGACGCAGGTTGCATGGACTCCTAGTACATATGACTCCCGACGAAAATCACGTCGACCAGGTCGCAACCTTCGATCTGGTACTTGGGAAAAAACGAAAATAGCTTTACAATCTACAGCGCATAGCGCCGAGTAATCAAGAGTAGAATATAATATGTCGACCGCTAAGATAAGATATCGGCTAAGATATCTTAGCCTGTGCTGTTATTAATATAATTATTAATTATTGTCATTTTTGTGAGACACCGTCCATAATACTGGGCAAGAAAATAATAGCTAAATGAATTGCCAGCTTGACCCGCAAACCTTTCGTGAACAGCTCAGAATACAATGATAAAATAACTCGTTTCATCTACGTCATGCGAAACGCTGACAATATATTATTATTATTGTTATCATAGTATTTACTTATCGGATGTTGGTAGATCCATCTACCTCGAATAGACTTTAAATAATAACTGTTTAGGATTTGTGGGAGGAGGGGGCGAGTGAGTTTTAGATCGAAAATGCGTTTTTTCGAAACCGTTGAAATGGAGCACGCTTTATTATTATATATAAAATATATGCAGTGAGTTATATATGCAGGTTCGATATTATAATTTACGTGGTTATAAAGAGAGTGAGTAAAAAAGGGCAAATTCGCTAAAAAAAAAAAAAAATAATAATAACTATTGAACAATTTTTGAATTTTATGCTCCTACTTTTTTGGTTTTTTCGGAAGAAAATAATGTTTTTCAGATGGACAACCGCTATGTACCGTCTATAATGTGTTACAATCATCGATATTATACCAAGTAAAAGGCAAAGATATATACTAATTACTAATATTATTTAATTATTTAGTATTAGTATATATTTGTGGTAAAACAACAATAACGTTGCACTCACATAATTCATAATATTATTATCACCGTTTGTAGTGTTTGTTTGTATCGTTGTATACATTTTCTTGTTCTACAGTCGATTTACTCGCGATCGTCTGCATGGGACCCTGATGATTACGACAAACGAACGGTCATACATCGGACCACGTTAGTCGTGGGCCCGAGTTAAAAAATACATGTTCATATACAATATAATATACGCAGTGGTTAAAGTGGGAAAAATGTTGAGGGGGGACTATCGTTACCAAAAATTAAGGAGCGTTCCCGATTTCTTCATCCAAAATCTATATCTAACCAAACTTTTTTAAGAAACCTACTAGGTATGAACCTATAATTTGATTTTTTTATACACCATTGTTCATAAAAAGTTTATGTTAATATAGTATGTAATATC
>VUJU01005185.1:2013-14805 GCA_009835225.1 Aphis craccivora
TACTTAAAATACCTAAATACTAGATAAATAGAATATCTCAACTTCACGGTAGTAAATAGTTATTGTTGTTGTTTTGGTCTTCGTCAATCCACGTTCGTGATCTTTTAGGGAAACCTACCTAAAAACACCATTCTATTAAAATACCATTCTAAAAACAGTCTGATTACGCGAGTAGTGCATAAATAAATCCTGTTCGTCGATTAGATATCGTTTCCACGTAAGTAAAAAAGATAACACACAAACACATATTAAACTGGTGTAAGTACATCATAATATTATTTCACAAATAGTTGTTTACTTGACCCGCGCGTGGTGCACCGCGACTTGCAACAGGGCGCGGTCGACGTGACGCCGCCTAACCAATGACGTTCGAGTTGCCGGCAAACTTCTGACCACGGGCCGTTGTCGGGAGGGCCGCGGCGGCCAAGACCCGGTCCCGAGGTCAGTTGCATGGATGCAGTTGACTCGAGCGCCGCGTTTACCGCCATCGTCATATCCGGCTCGAGTATATTATATGTATAATAGGTATATTATATAATATAATAAAGAAAAACGTGAAAGATTAATGTAATATCATACCTTGTTTATGTAGTATAGAAATTCAAAAAGTATATCGAGGATTGCATAGAGTTAGAAAAAAATAAAATACAAAATAATAATGTGTATCAAACTAACACGCGAAGTAAAACCCCCTCTACAATTGATTGAAACAGTTTTTAATTCGTTGGAAAATTAAATTTACAAAATTGTTGTTATTTGTATATTGCATATGAGTGTGCAATGAAGTACCACATTTTATGTCTTCTGTGTCTTTGGAAACCGTTACCAGGGGTAACCAGGGTAACCGTAACAACATAACACTTTTCAATTCTGTGTGCCAAGGCAGATAATTAATTATCGTAACGCTTTTTCGGTAACGCGATTTCCGTTACGCTAATTCTGTTACGCTTTTCAAATCGATGTGCCAAAGAAAAGACATAAAATGTCAAAAAAATACGAACATTTGTCAAAATAATTAATATTATCATTAAAATAATTGTTTAGTAACCTGAGAATCATACATTATATTATAATATTTAATCCTAGAATTTAATTTATACAGTTTTAAGACTTCATATAAAGTGTATTCAAAATATATAACTGTTTATTAATAAATACAGGTATACAACCACTCGTTATATCTAATATCTATACTTACATATTTTATAAAGACCATTGATGTAATACTGGTTTAAAATTGAAACAGTCGGGTTGACCAAGATGACTGACTTTATCGTTAAAATCCGATTTACTCCAACAAAAAGGTCCTAAACTATTGTTACTACCTTGAGTGGGGCCAGAAACCGCTTTAAATCGCAACTGTTGGAATAGCTGGCTCGAAGTAACTTTAACATCGGTGGCTCCGTGCGACCGATGACCCAACGCTTTAATAGGGTACGTACCGTTCACGGGATTCAAATCGTTTCTAACAAAAAAAAAAAATCACACAAGCATTATTATTATCCGAAAAGCCTTGTAACTATATAATCACGGTAAGTAAAACTTTTTCATTCAAATACCTGGCAGATATCGCGTTTTCCGCCGAATATGGTGGACTGCAGTCGCATCGGGACTCTGGATCTCGTGTGAAGTTATTGGATCGCATCAGATGCAACATGCAATTGTCACAATGAATCTTTATGTGGTCTCTGGCAAATATACGAGCCCGAGGAGTGTTGGAGTACGAGAACCTTTAACCGTAAATCGTGTTGACATGTTATTATACTATCATTAAAAATTAAATATACAGTTGCTTAATGAAGAAAATATACACTATACTGCAGGAGTCCAGTGTCATACATATATGTATTTTAATATTATAGTATACGTAACAAAAATATAATACTATACTGCTATGATTCAACATAAAATAAAAACTGATGTAATATTACTTCTATGTATAGATGCCTACTTATTTAAATTTAGTTATTCGCCATTTGGAATATTTTTACAAAATATTTATAAAACTACCCATATAATATGTAACAATAGTTAAAATTGATACTGATAATAGAATTAATTATCTACTATTATTTTTAAATCATAGCTCAGTGGTTTTTCCGAAGCTCGGTCAATAAGGGAGGGCAACCGTAAATTATAAATTGTAACTCACCTCAAAGTATCACGAGGGGCATCACACACGACACACACATAAGTCAACAACAATTTTTTCAATGATAAATTAATCTCTAAGTATAATTTTATCATATTTTTTTTTATATAATGAAAAGAGAAAAATATTTTTTTAAGTAATAATTTAGATTTTTTCCATTTGAAAATTTATCTATGATTGTTTGGAATTTTGATTCAATATTTCTATGTAAGTACTTTTAATAAGTATTTAATAAATCCAAACTATAGTTGTTTTTTATAAAATACTAAAAAAGTCTGATATTAGGAGATATTATCTTGTTACTAAAACGTTGATCATAACAAATTATAGATACACACAAAAATGATGAATTATTTTTGAAAACAACACTGCTAAAAAATCGAAAGAGAGTCGATACACCATCGTTCCATTATAATATACTCTACTGTCATATTCCCATTAGTCCCAATTATCTGTTTGGTCTTAATTCCAAAAAAATATTCTATACGTGACAACAGTGGCGTATTTACGGGGGGGATATGGGGGATAGATCCCCCCCATTGGTCGTTTTTTATTAGTAAGTTTAATAATGTTGGTAGTTGTACTCCCACCCACCTTCGAGGAAATTATGTTTTCCAACGTATATCCCCCCCCTGGACCAAATCCTAAATACGCCACTGCGTGACAAGCATATAAAATAGGCATATCATAATATGTATTATGTACCTATAATTGTCCTATTATTAATTATTATATTGTTATAACAGGGGTTCATTTAGAATTACCCATAATAAACTATAAGGAGGTTACAACTGGCTTACATCTCAAAAATATTTGGTTATTATTATTTATTTAATTATTTTGACTTATAAACATGTTTAAAATGTTTAATAATACTATTATAATATTTTATAATTTTTATATTTTTATATTATTTATTATTTTGAGTTAATTTTGCAATGCCATAATTTTCACATAATCTAATCTAGAGATTCGTTCAATTTAGTATTTTTTATATTACCCAATTTTTTTAGACACTATTATATGATTAAAGTTTAAATCAATTTTTTTACGTATACTTGAGTTTTTTATAATTCTAAGATTTTATTTATAAGTATTAGGGACTACCTATTAAAAAATACCATACAGATAACGGGACATGCTAGGGTGATGTCCTATCTGTTATTGCTCCATGTAGATATTAAATACTGTATTAATTACTGTATAAACTATACAGTAATTATTAAAAACTTACAAACTTACTGAATACTTGTTATATTGAGTATTAACATATTGTTGACGTATAACATAAATTTTTATTTACCATGATCCGTAACGTTGTTCCATGTCGTTATTTCCGCTAATGTTGAATATAAAAGGAAAATATGGCACATTGTAGCTTGCCCAATATGTCTGATTGATTAAATGGCCGGTGAAATCATCGTGCATCACATGACCGGGCATCTGCTCGAGGACGTGAAGTACATCTCTGGACGGCAACGGACTTTCCGGTTGGAAGGCAGCGTAGTTGACGATCATCCATTGATTGTTGTACGTGCCGCTATTGTGGAGCTTGAATATGTCCACCCAGTCAGTTGGATTAGCAGCCAGGCGGTTCGCGACCATTGCTCGCACAAATTCCAAAATCTATGTTATAATCATCACTATTAATATCGTATACCTACTACACATACGCTCTATTATAAGGGTTATCAACCTTTTGTGGTACATTTATGTACATTTACCTTTTATGCTATTTTATAATGTCACTCCCTCTCACTATAACACGATTGAATTATGTTTATATTTATTGTATTTATAATACATAACATACAGTGATTCTAAGTCTTGGAAGATAACGTAAGATAAAATTTTCACCCCTCTTCTAAAATGTTGACACACCTCCCCTAACATTTTCTCACGCCTCTCTAAGCCCCCCCCCCTGAGGTCAAGAACCGTTATTTTATATGATCAAGACAAAAATGCGGATGTGGTATCCTCATTACGAATATTTAAAGAAATTTGATATTGAGCGTTGATAAGGGGTTTAAAATAGGCAATTTTTCAGGGAATTTGTATATAGTACTTAACTATTAAGTTACTTATTTTTAGTGTGTATAAATAATAACGAATTAATAATGCGCTACACTTCATAAATATTTATTATTTTATTATTTTTGTCTACATTTCTTAATTTTTTTTACCAACTGTTTTAATTAAGTTATCTGATAAAATTATTGAAAATAATTTCATATTTATCTTAAAAGTTACTAGAGTAGGAAGTTACTATAATTTATTTTAAAGCGACTTTTTTACACTAACATTTTTTTTTTTTTATTAATATTCAATATTATATTAAAACAATAAAGATCAATACGTCATAATAAGTTTTCAGTACTTTTGTAAACATTCAAACTCTCGTCAATTATTCAGTAATTTATTATAGCATGTATATTAAAATGATTTATATATCAGTTTAATTCAGTAATTCGAAATAAATATAAGTAGTATATTATTATATTACAAATTGTAAACAAGAGAGAGTATTAAAGTACAAACTACATACAAGAGAGTTACATCAGATAAATATAGTAGGTACGAATAAAAACAAGTAAGATTTAAAGTTATTCTACTTGACTGCAAGCGTAACCTATTCAGAGTTTTTAGTATAATGGAATGGAGAACATCTTAAATTTATTTTCAAATGAGTCATATATATATTTGCCATACAAGACATTATTAAAGTCACTCCAAATGAACTTCGAGAGCAAAATAAATAATACTCATAATAGTAATAGGTACCTATATTATAAACGCCTATTCATAATTATTGGTATACTTGGTGATATGTGCATTATGTTCGTATAGTAGGTATATTTTTATACTTTACAATGTTAGAGCTTGCAAACTTCTTACCCATACAGCACTCAATGGCCACTGATTTACTAATAATAAGCAATAAGCTACCGATCTGTAGAATTATAAATATCTTTTTACCATTTAAAACAGTCATAAAAAAAGGATAAAAGACATATAATATTATTTGGATATACCTACATAATACATATATATTATATACCTGACCGACCGGTTTCACGTTAGACCACAAAGAATTGTTATAATTTTCGATAGTAGTCTCCATAGTGGTCAAACCAGAAGATATCAGGTAAAAATCATCTCCGGATTGAATACCACCCGGGAACGAACTGAACGACATATCGAACCCGCGTATTAGTTTGTCAGACGTTTTGCTCTTCCTATAACGCAGACTATACCTTTTCTGTATTCTCAACATTGTTTCGTATCTGCAGAGTGAAAGAAATTATTAAAATGATAAAATATTATGTCATTTGCCATTTACATATATCTATGTTAAACATCGCATGTATAGATTTTAATGTGTTATGTGTATATTGTATATCTAGAAGATTTGACAGTATTGCTAATTAAAACCGAAATCATTTGAATTATCTAATCCTCCAGATACGCCTTAATACAAATTAACAATACGGTTTTATTAAACTATGATATGTCGGTTATAAATTATAAGTGCCGTTGTGTTTACCCGCTCCACGTCACATGCGATACGAGTATGTCTTTGTTTCCTGGCAGCAGTTTGATAAGGGCCGAACATGATCCACTTCCAGGGACACGGTGTCTAGATTCTGATGGATCTAGAGCAACAGATAAGTCGCCCAAATCGTCGAGAGCGTTTAACCAGCTATAACAATACACACACACATAACGAAATAATTTGAAAATATTTCTGTAAATAATAATTATTATGATTTAAGTGAAAACTTTAGCATCGTCTTACTATCTACTTATATTTTATTTTATAACGTATGAAAATAACAATAATCTCACTATAAATCATCCCAAGTCAAATCGGGCGTATCGGGTGACTTGCCTCGCATGTATCCGTCGTACAACCCATCAAGTTGTTTGTAATACAGTCCGATCTATATAATATTATATATAGGTACTGTAATAATCGATCAAGATGTAATGTGAAACCGAACGGTGATAAAATAAAAATAAAATACCTGATACCAATATGGGTCGGACTCATTTGATTTCGATTTAATCCAGTCTTTATTGGTCGTCATGTAATCTTTTAATTGTTCACAGACCTCCGATTGGTCGGAGCAATAATCTTTAGCCGTGTTAAACCAATAGCTGTATATGAGATCAGCAGTTAACGTTCCTTCCAAATACCCGGCACCATAAGCTTGATCTTCGTCTCTGGCTTTTTGTGAAGTCCTGATCTCTAAATAACCCCATCTACAAATTTGTTTCAATTAATCGCAACAATATTTATCAAAATGTGAACCCATTATACCATGTAAAAATAAAAATAAGTACTTAAATTTATTTTTGTTAAAATGAGTTTTCCAAATCTTGAAATAAATTACAGTGCTTATATGAAAATTAGTGAAACTCAGTATTAAAAGAATATGCTTATTAGTAATTTTTATGAAAAAGTTAACATCACAAATTGAGTTTGATTCGATTTGTTATTATATAGTTAATTTCGAAAAACAAAAACTTAACCAACCACCTGTGAGTTGGACAATTTTTTGTTTAAATAACTTTTAAGAAAAGATTATCAAAATAATTAGGTATTTTAATAATTTAAAAAAAAAAATTCCAAGAAAAATAGTTTTTTGAATTTTTATATGCATTTGAATAAAAAAAATCACATTAAAAAATATTGACTTTTTGTTGTATTCCTTTATTTTAGATCGTTATAGGCTTATAGAATTTCGTCAGAGACATTTTCAGTAGTGATGCTGTTTAATACGTATTTGTTTAAAATGGTAATGAATAATAAATTATTAATTAATTAATTTGTTTTATATTTTTATTAAATATCTACTGCAATGAATAGTGGTATACATACCCTGTACTGTTGATCCTGTCTACATATTTAGCTTTGGCGATAATTATCTCTTTGGGTTTAACGATATAGAGTTTAGGCTGGATAGTTATTCGATTGTTGTCCTTTTTCACGGCTAGTAGTGTTTGGTTTTTTATTAAAGCAGAACATTGTAACGTCCAAATGGACAACAACGAGAGAAGTATACATCTTATTGACAACATTGTTCTATTGATACTAAACAAATGCGTTGTAAATTAGAAATTAATGACTCTCGTATAAGCCAATGACTTTTGATCCATTTGATAATTAAATTAGTAGTTATATAAATGAGTATAATGTTATTAGATAAGCTATTGGGATCAAATATAAATTGTATACCAAATATCATATTGTAAAGTAACTATTAATTGCTTCTAAAATAAAACAAATAATTAAAAAAATATTATTTTTCAATAAGTACTTAATTTTATATTTTTATATTCTTATGTTAAAAAAAAAAAAAACTAGAAATAAATACGGTTTAAACATTAAACGAAAAAATGTTTAAAAACTCAAGAAGATGTGAAGAAAATTTTAGTTTTTTTTAAATAATTTTGATATATTTTTATTTAATGCACAAAAACCATTTCAAAATCAATAGAAGCTATTTAAACATTTAATTAATATAGCCATAATAACCCTATAATTTGTTGTGTGCATACAGATATAATCATATATAATATATTATATACACAATACACAATATTATTTGATGGTGCGTATCTAAGTACTTATAAGTGATAGGTACATGTATTTCATACATTGTTTTACTAATTTGTTAATTCAGCAAAAACATTCCGATATAAGTACCTAATACGATATAATAAAATTTAAATTATACTCAATTATTTAGCATTGTGCAATGAATTACAAGTAATTATTATTAATAATGACTGGTAAAGTTTTAAATTAAAAAAAAAAACGTTTTGTACTCGTACTTTTGATACTGATAAGTAATAAGACCATGTAATATCAAAATTTCCAAACTATTTTTAACAATATAAGTATTAAAGTATAAACTTAACTATAAATTAATTAATATTAGATTTATCATACACAATTGTGTAACTGTGTAAATATTAACTGTTAAGTATTGGTAGGTATGTAGTATGTACACAATATTTTATTAATGCTAACTCGGTATAATTGTATAAGTGTCATTTTAAAATACAAGATCACTTATTTTTATAGGTAATTAAACATATCTTAATTATACATTTAGATTAACATTTTAATAACAAACTTTATTTGTAAAAATTAACAGAATCATAAATTCGTTACGGTGAATACTTTATAATGTAATTTTGTTTAGTTTCAATTTGACATTTTATACACATTTTAAATAGATAATTTTCGGTAAGTAGTTATCGTTAAAATACTTTTAAAAAAAGAGACGTAATTTTCTTATCAATTATAATGTCGATGTAAATATATAAAATATATTATAATATTTATAGGTAAGTATGATAAATTCGATAAAATATATACACCAATAACATAATTGAAAAATTACAAAATTATGAAAAATAAAAATAATAATGGAATTATAAAAGTTATAGGCACATAATATACATAGTATTATTACTTATGTTATAATAATATATGTAATAAAATATTGTTATTTCTTTATGAATGGAAAAAAACTTAATTTATAAAACAATAAAAAAAAAGAATAAAACATGTATATAGAGTATACCTAGTATATTTACACATTAAAAATTATAGGTAGGTGCAGATGGCTATAAGTGTTAGAAGTATAACTACCTAATTAATTCACTTTCCATAAATATGACAATATATATTATTTTTTAATGACATTGTTATTATTATAGATATACATATATCTGATACGTATTATTACTATATAACTATTTTTAACATTTTTTATTTTTAAAATATAACTTCTTTGATTGTATGCGTAATTTTTATAATTAGATCTGTTTCAGCTGTCTTAACTCTCTGACTCTAAAATACCTCCTAATTGCTAGTATTTCTCGGGTACGCTTTACGTATAATTATTGAATATATAAATAATACGCGTTATACACAGTTAAATCACGAAGTCATCTTAAATCACCTATTAAGTAAAAGCGACTAAAGTGATCAGGCTTATCCCCCTTCTTACTTCCAAAAAAAATATATTATATATCCCTTAAAAATCAAACTATTCATTCTCAGCTTAAAACTGTTGTTCATCTTTATTCATAACACGAATTCGTAGAACCTTACCTAATTATCTAACCTGGGTTGTAATTCCCCCTAAGATTTAAGCTCTAGTTTTGCCACTGCCACTTGTGTAATTTAGGTTTGAAATTCCAACAGTCGGGTAGTCCAAGATGGCTAACGTTGGCCGCGCGTGATTTGCTCCAACAGAATCCACCAAGATGTCCTCCTGTGCCCCAAGTCGGCCCGGAAACAGCCAAAAATTTTAGCCTCTTGAAGGTTATGTAACTCGTTACTTTTGCATCTATAGCACCCTGATTAGAATAGCCAAGTGCTTCGAACGGGTACACTCCATCTTTGTCATTTAAATCATTCCTGAAAAACCAGAAGACTCTAATGAAAATCGTAGTTACAACAGGTTAAGAATATATATATTCTAGTTAATGATTTGCATGGGAAATCAAGAGCATCCGCAAGAGGGTAGTAGTAAAACCAAACTGCCAGTCAGTGACGAGAGATGGACTTTAAATAGAAATGTATAATATTAATTAATAAATAAATTAATAAATTTGTAATAATAAATAATTAACAACGGAATTCAATATTTCGTAGGCAATTAGAAAAAAATTGTTATAAAAAACCCCGTATCATAATGTACCTACAGAATATAACTTATCACTTAGGTGCATAATTTGCAATTATTATTAAGCTTCAATGCAAAATCGTGGTTGTTTACCTGGACGAAATGGCATTTTCAGCTGAATACGGAGGAACACAAGAGTCGCACCTGGACTCTGGATCATTTCTGAAATCATTGGATCGCATTAAGCGCAGCATACTCGGCACGTCCATCACATTGACGTGATCCCTGGCGAATATACGAGCTCGTGGAGTGTCTTGGTATGAAAACCTATTTGATATAAGAAAAAAGAAAAATGGCAACCAATAATTAACAGAACATCATACTCGCATGTGTTGTTTCCGTCTTACTAACGTAAAACATAACTTTGCGTTCAGCGGAATTTTCAGCTTTAATATCAAAGTAAATTAACTTATTATTAAACTTAAAGGTAAGAACATTATTTAGAGCATCGCGTAGGCACTTTTATCGATATTTTATTTTTTCAAATGAGTAAATTAGCTATGTAAAATATTAAAACTTTAAAATTCTTATAACTCATTTTAAAATTAAAAAATATATTATATTTTATCTTTTTATGATTTATATTTATCAAGTTTATGTTTTTTATGTTCATGTTTTTAATTATGCTTAAATTTAAATTACATTAAGGTATGACTCGTTTAAACTAATTTTTTCAATTTTATTATCAATCTATAAGTTAGCACATTTTATACTTTTACCTAGTGATTTGTACAAATTTGTAGTTAAGAATTTTTTTTTAATAAGAAATAATCAACAAAATATTATTATGAAAATAAGGAAAGGAAATCCATATGATTATACATTGTGATAAATTTCTTCACTTCCTTGTATGTTTGCCAAATGCTCATATGTATGGATGAGATTTTATTGTATAGGCTTATGAGAATATGAGATACATAACACGTACCTATAATACATCGTTATCGTAATATCAATTTCTGCAAAACACATTCATCTTACCAATTTCCATATCGCTTCACCATATCATCTTGACCGCTGGCCTTGGATATCACCTGTAAGAATGGCACGTTATAGCTAGCCCAGTACGTCTGGTTCGTAAACGGTTCAGTCACGTCGCACGTCTCGACCAGTCCGGGTATTTGTTCCAGTACGTAAAGCAACCCTCTTCGAGGTAATCTGCGACCTGGTCGAAACAGCGAATAATTTATCACCAGCCATTGACTGTTATAAGTACCACTGTTATGTTGCTTAAATAATTTCGTCCAGGCCAATCCGTCGGATGCAAGACGGTTCGCTACCATCACCCGAATGAAAACCACCATCTTCGTCATAAAATTGATGAATATATATATAATAAATTTTATAATTATAAACATTCGGCAATAGGTAGTATTGGTTTTAAGTTTTAACACATTTTTATTCACGTGGTTTTCGATATTTATCTACAGCACTATGTATAAGGGTTTTATGTTTTAACTGAAAATTTTAATTTGTCCTAAGTATTTAAGTATAATAGAGTTCTTTATTTTATAGGTACATATATTAAATTATTGATTTATTACTTTAAGTATATGACCCTCTAAAGTTAGTATCAATTGATTCATAGTAGGTATATAACTGAAACAATTTTATAATAAATACTTTTGAATAGGACATATAGGTTATAATTTATATCCTAAAAACCAATAAACTGTGGTTTTGTGCTTCAAAATATTAATTTCAGATTTAAACTTTAAAAAATTCTGAATTTTTTATTTTTTTAAATTATTGTACGTCCAATTTATTCCAAATATCTCAACTAAACTATTAGTAAATTTATTAAAACTTTAGTTGTATTTTGTATATTATATATAGTTAATAAATAAATGAACTAAAACTGAAAATTTAATCATCAACATTTTCAGAAAAATAAGATCATAAGAAAATTCATTGATGTATAAATTTAAAAAAAAAAACGGGTGTGGGTACTGCTCTGCTGTAATTATAGGTGCCATGTGGATCACTATTATATCCTATAGCCTATAGGAGTGTTAAATTTGAATCCAATGATAGGTATCAATGTATCATTATATACGAAAAACGATCCTGAACGAAGATTATATATCCAGTGGTTGGTGAAAAGGTGGTTTTTGTTTTAATGGCCTGACTACACCAAAATTAAAAAAAAAAATTCACAGAAAAATCGAAAATTTCAGTAGTCTATAAATAGCTCAAAAAAGTCAAAATATTTTGAAAATTAAATCATGTAAAGAAAATACCAATAATTTGTAACTACAACAAAAATCTAAAATTATTCGATAGTAAATCATTATTTTATGCGAGTATTTTTTTCGTAAAAGTTTTATTTTAAGATAATTTTTTTAATTAGCCAAAGCTTAACTTCTTTTATAATTATTATTGTAAGCCAAACTTAGGAAAATCTTGTATACGTTTTCAAGCCTTCGCTACTCATAAGAAATTTTTTATAAATTTTTAACTATAAAATAATTTGAAAAAATACATAGTTTTGACGAATTTTGTCAATATTTGAATTTCAAAAACTAATAAAAAAAAAGCGCGATGGATTCTTATAATTTTTGAATCACTATAATACTAATTTATGATTAACTATGCATTAAATTTTTAACTTAATTAAAAAAATGATATCAATGTTTATATATATAAAAAAAAAAAACTAAACAGAAACAAATATTTCAAATGTCTATAAATAGCATTAAAATAAGCGAAATATTATATTTTTTTAAAATAATTAAGATAAAATAATGTAAAAAAAATGCTAATCTAAATAATTGGTGAAATTTTCAAGTATCTACGACTTATACCTTTTACATAATAAGAAATATTGAAAATCGTTATTGCTACACGATCTTGTAAACATATAGTGATGCTTCAAGTTTTTTATATAGATTTTTGAAGGAAAAATTTTTTAACCTTAGATACAAACACAAAAAA
>VUJU01005186.1:0-14804 GCA_009835225.1 Aphis craccivora
TTTTTCGTGTGGGAACTTACGTACAAGTGTAATTTTTTCCGTGTGGGAACTTACATATGTACTCGCTTACCTGCTATGTTTCGTGTGGGAACTTACCAAACCCCATTTGTATGGGACATGCCACGATGGAGGAAAGGATGATTTACGTCAATGATATAGCGTGATGTGCCTATTCCAATCAGAAGGCAGCATCAGTGGTCCGACTCGGTGGCGTGATATAGTTCTAGGCCACTGGACTTTAGAACTACGTTTTTATGCTAAAAACGTCGGTTTACTACAGCGCTCTTACCGGCGGCGTCTGTAATATAGTAAAAGTCGTAAATGAATTAAATTCTAATAAAAACACACCTATTCATTTAAGAAAAGGTTTATATCTTACGCCAAACAACGGGCGATCTTTTAAAATCGACAAAGGTAAAGGATTATACTTGACACCTTACAAAGGCGGATAAGAAAAAAAAGCTAGAAAAACGACAAAAAACTAATTTTTACGTTACCCGATAGAACATTGTACGATTTTGAGATTATAAAATACGCAGACATGATGAAAATACCTCATTTGAATGGTGTATTTTCCTGGGACAAGTTGCCAAGTTGACAAGTTGAAAATTAAACATCGTGAGTCGGCTGTAGTTAATTTAGATCTCGAAATCGGTACATCAGAAATCGGAAATTTACCTCCACCGTTAGAAGTACAAAAATATTTCAATAGGTGTAATATCGAATATAATAACGACAAAGTTCAAAATACAATACGACAAACTGCGGGCACTTGTGCCTACAATTTTTATCATGTACACCATAACTTTAACAGGAAACTCAAGCGAATTGTCTTGCGACTTTTTCCCACCGATAGAAGTCGGTAAAAATGCTAAGATCTGTCTGTTGGTGTTTCAAACAAATAACTCTATTCCTAATGTAAACGAGAAGTGTTATCAAATGAGGTTTTATTTATAATAATGTATCTGTTAGCTATACAATACCTACAGGCTCTTATGAACTGTCGGAAATTGAAATGGTAATAAAACAATTATTACATAATACAGATACATTATTCGAACTGAGTGCAGATAATAATACATTAAAATGTTCAATGTTTTGTAACGAAACTGTGAATTTTACTATGCCTAACAATATAGGACAGTTGCTGGGTTTCAAAAATCGTAAATATTATGTTAACGTCCATCATGAATCAGATACGTTGGTAAATATTACCAAGACAAACTGTATATAAAACGAATCAAACATAGTTATGGGTTCATTCAACAACGGAAAGCAATGCCATACAATACACGAGTTTTATCCAAATTTATCCCCAAGCTATAAAATAATAGAGGTTCCAACATATTTGGTATTTTATCCTCTTAATTCTACATCTATAACGCATGCGAGTATAACTTAAAAAAAATCGAAACAACGAGTTGCTCGATCTACGAGGAGAACCGATATCAATACGGTTATTAATTCAAGACTTGTAATAAAATGGCAATACAATTTCATAATATATAATTTAATATAATATAATATAAAACAAAGTCAACTTCGACATTGTTTAACTTTGTTTAGCTTTTTTACGTTCGTTAAACGATATTTAATATGGACGATTTGTATTTAGATGTCACAGATGGATATACTGACGATTGCAGAATTACTCAAATTGAATATCACTCGTTTTTACCTTATTCTACGTCAGCCCTCTCCAATAACGATGGAGTGCGTATTGCTTCACATAAGACAGAGTCTTATACTCTACCATGTGAGAGTTATATTTACATCGAAGGAATAATAACTTAACCTGCAGAAATAACTGACGAAATTCGATTTATAAACAACGGACTTGCATTTCTTTTCTCCGAAATGAAATATGAGATAAACGGCATTCAAATTCAAAAACTCGCTAATCCAGGTATAACGACTACATTAAAGGGGTATTGCTCGTATAATAAATCTAATATTACATCACACCATAACGCTACTTGGGATAATGACATTGAAAATGTTAATAAAGATTTTATTGAGAGTGATTTGTTTAACGTTTGTATTAATCTTAAAGATTTATTCGGTTTTTGTGAAGATTATAAACGTATATTAATAAACTGCAATCAACAACTTATATTAAATAGAGCTTCGATAGATATAAATGCTATTAAGCAGTACAAAAATAATAAAGTTGTCACAGATCACCTAAACTAAAAGACGTTAAAATAAATATAACAAAAATATTGTGGAGAATGACTATAGTAAAGTCAGTGATAAAGAAAAAATTAGATTGTTGAAAGTTGTAAACAATCAAATGCCACTAACATGTACGTTTAGATCTTGGGAGTTGTATGAATATCCATTTCTACCTCAAAACACATCGCATTCCTGGAAAGTAAAAACAACCAACAAATTGGAAAAAACCACGATATGTTATCATTGGATTTCAAATTGATAGGAAAAATATCTCAAATAAAGCAATGTCATTTTTTGACCATTGTAAAATTAAAAACTTGAAGGTTTATTTAAACGCTGAAGTATTCCCCTATGAAGATTTCCAATGCGACTTTACCAAGAATAAGATTGGTACATTATACCACGTACACACCAAGTTTCAAAACTCTTACTATGGACATGATAATGTTACACCTCTGTTGTCCAGATCTGATTTCAAAAATCTATCTCCGATTATAATTGTTGACATGAACAGGCAGAACGATAACGTAAAAACGCCCACTGTCGACCTCAGGATTGAAATTGAAACCGATGTAGCATTTCCTGCTTCCACTTCAGCTTATTATTTAATATTACACGACCAAATTATAACTTATAATCCATTCAATGGAGAAGTGAGAACCTTGTAAATATTTTATTTTTATTATTTTATTTTATTTCTTATAAATATTAAGGAACCTTGTAAATTGTATAGTGAATTTTAATAAATGAAAATACTTTTATACATTTGTATCATGATTTTTTTTTATTTTACACAAATAATATCCAATTAAAATAGTTTACGTCTTACAAAACGCAATTTCGATACGGCGGAGTCCCCCGGTTGGGTGGATGGTTGGATGTTGATAAATCCCGGCCAATCGTTTTCATCAACTGCTTTGCTAGACGATTGTACCAGACCATCGTATTCATCAACTGCTTTTCTAGACGATTTAATCGCAAAAATCGGCGATGGCGGCGGTGACATCGGTGTAGGTGGCGACATTGGTGTAAGTGAGGAGATTGGTGAAATAATCCTCGTTTCATTAAAAAACTAAAAAAAAAAAAAAAATTTTAATATTGTTGTTTAAGGAATAATATTATTTTTTTAATTGCATCGTGTGAGTTTTTCGCTTTCTGATTTAGCACATATTCGGATAATTGTTGAGCTGCACGCATCTTTATTTGATTACTGAAATTCGGTATAGATTTAACGACTCGTTTGTCTTTTATATTCTTAATGAAAATTATCATCTCGTGAACGTTTTTTGGTGTTGATTTTTGTTGAGCGCATTTCTTGTTTATGTACTCAGCAATTTAATCACATTGTTTCATAACTAACACAACGGAGAATACTTCTTTTCGCACGATGGTCTCGAAAATACAAATTTCAAGATATTGATGAGTGAAGACGTATAAGGTCAGCCCGATTCAACAACACTTTGCAACCCTCACGATTTTTTGCTTCCATAACTAGCACATTTTCTCCACTGTACATCATACTCGATAGTTTATTTTTATCATCTTCATAAAATATCATTCGCTTATACTTATGTGGTGCAGATAATATGAACGATAATATATTTCCAATAAATGAGAATATTGTTTTCATAAGATCGACAGTAATAAGTACGTACCGCAAAGAAACTAACATATGGACAACGACTTGAAATTTTTCACTAGGATTAATACCAATATGTAAAAACTTACGGGCTGCAAATTCGATTGTATAGCTTGAAGAATCAATGAGTTGAGTTGGTGGTGACGGCGGTACATAAGTATAGGTCTTCTTTTTGTACAAGGTAGTGTTGTCAGCGATTGAGCCAACAATATTAAATCACTTATAAAAATAATAAACACTGAAAAATACTAAGAGGATGGTCGCGAAATGCAAGTGTAAATAGTATAAGGCTGAAGACAGACTGAATGATTGTCTGCACTTGCATGGTCAAGTGTTTGTTAATTCAAGACATTATTAGGTGGGAGAAAAATTTTTGGGTGGGGATAAGGGCTTTAATATATATAGATTGCATGTATTTTCATATATATATGAGTACAATAATATATTTATGGCAGCAAGTGTAGTCTAGGGGGGGGTAAACCAGACCAGAAGTGTGGGGGCTATTGGACGTGTATTGACGTGGGGGGTATGTGGTTCGGGGGTGTAGACAGGGGCAGAAATTCGGGGTGAGGGGACGTGTGGACGTGTAATAACGAGTAAGACAAGATGATGATGAGGGGGAGGGGCGCACGGGGGCAGCAGAACCGCTATTTTCATCCTACTTCCAATATCAGTACACTGGAACATAATTAAACGTATAATTCGATACGTGAAGGGTACTGCAGATGTGGGTTTATTTTATAAATCTAATGAAAATTTGTGTTTAAGTGTACATATATTCAGATTCAGACTATGCAGGAGATCTAGAGACAAGGTGGTAAACTTCAGGTCATGTGTTCATGTTAGGATTTTCCTTGGTGCGATGGCAAACACAGAGACAACCAATAAGAACACTTCGTTCTACAAAAGTAGAATATTTATCGGCATGTGATGCAGTCAAAAATTTGGTGTGGATCAACAAATTAGTCAGGGAAATCAACAATGGTATACAGTACGATAAACCAACATTGTACGTGGACAACCAAAGTATAATTCGACTTGTGAAAAATCCAGAGTTTCACAAAAGGACTAAAGACTCAGATACCACTTTATCAGGGATAAGTATGACGAAAATCTATTTCGTTTATAGTACATTGAAACAGAGGAACAATATGCAAACATATTCACCAAACCACTTCCAAAGGATAGATTTGATAAACTGAAACAAAAATTATCATTGTTAAAGTTACATTAATTCTATATTGAATAAAATATTAATTATTGAGGTGTGTTGAATATAATTTAATATTGTATAACAGTATCACCATATCGTGTCATATCACGCCATATTAGTATTAGCAATTCAGATATTGTTAAATAGTATATAAGACCGTTTGTTTGTATTTTGTGATTACAACATTATAATATTAATAATGTGTACGTCAATGACAGGGTGGCCTTTAGCTTACTCTTGTAAATTCCTTTTTTTTAATCATACAGTTTACGGCACCTACCCATTTTTTGTTAATACCCAAAAAATAATACCTGCAAAATTTGAAATGAATCATTCAATTTTAAGCCGTGCCCCCAAGCAATTGAAGTTAAGTAGTTGAGTCATTTTTTACAGAAAAGTCTATATATTGTGTTATAACTTTTTTTTCTCAACCAAAAAATATTAAACAATAAATGTCATGTCGGAAATTATATGAGGATCTCAAAAATGTTATTTTATACATTATTACACTGTTTATTACTGAGATAATTACAATTTTAAGTAAAAATGCAAAAGCTCATAAAATCCGACTAAATGGTATTTTTTTAGTTTTTTTATTTATACCAATCGAATGGTTTAAAATACAATAAAATTACACATGCACAAAATTATTTAAAATTAAATTTTTTTAAAAAAATGTGTTTTAAATAATTTGAGTTTGATAATACGTTACAGACTTGTAGCTAAATATACAGTAAACACATCTAAATAAATATATTATTAAAATATTTATACAATTTTTCTTAAAAAATACACTTAAATATATACAATAATTTATATACATATATAACAGTGACAGCTACACCAAACAGTGATTAGGCCGGTTGGATTTTACCAATTTATTATTGGTTATGTCAAATATTAAATATCATAATATTAACAAATTATAATGTTATCGTTATGTAATCTAATATGTGTATTTACTATTTTGTCGTGACTCGTGAATGTTTCTTTGCGTCTATGTGCACACTGCACAATATTATAATTATACTATTATGCCTGGTTTCTTAAAAGTCATTGGTATTATATTAATTAAAATTTGTATTCATATTTACTATTTCAAGTACTTTAGTTTTTTCATCAATTATACATCATCCAACTCTAAGGTCTTAATCTCAAGTTTATTTTTTGTTGTATAATATTCTTAACATATTTATGTTTTGTGCTATTTATTACCCCAAATATCAACATTTTGATTTGTTCAAATAATGTTGTCATTGTGTGAAACCTAGAAAAAAGTTTAATAAGTGTTTTTAAGTTGACCTACCAGCAAAATTATTTTTTTAAAGGATAAGTTTAGTATACAAAATGTTATATAAAGGAGTATATGGCTTAATTAAATATATTTTAGTAAATTAACTTTATTGCTTTTAAATTTAAATGTGTTTTTATTTTCAAAAATGTATTATCTACAACATAGATATTACTTTACCCGAAACTTGCATGTAATTACAACAACGGTTTGAGTAAGAGTTTCCGAGGAATTTGATCTCATGGTGTTTATGAAGTGTTAATAAAAAAGTATTTAATTTCTGCATATATTCATATAACACTTTAAAGATGATTATCAATATTATTACATGATACATTAGGTAATATTATATTATTCAGTTTTTATCAAATGTCATTTAAATTTTTATATTTGCTTTCAGGCGCACATAACAAAGATTTAAATTGAGGTTTATTGATTAAAATGTAAAATCTATAAAATACAAGATAAAACAAATTTTTTGGACAAAATTATTCATAGATAGTTTGCACATACCTAAATGTAAGTAAAATATTTTTTATGCTTATTTTTCAATTAATATCAAATATAATTTTATCTCATATATTTGATTTCAGGAAAAAATAATACTTAGTTGTTATTTTTATTTTGCAAAGCTCATACTTAAATGTTCAATTAAAATCAATCTTAATTATGAATATTTAAAAACTAAAAAAAGAGTATTGTCATTTTTAACATTTTATTCAGTAGGCACCGTACTGCAACGTATATATATATTGGGAAATCTTTTCCTACAATCTCTCAAATATACAAAACAATAATGTACATAACGATATTAATAGGTATATTCGATTATCAAATCAAAAATCCATTAGCCAGCTTGTTGCCCGATAACATTTTAGATTGGAACCTTCATGGTTCAGTAACAGCTATTTTTCGATACAATATCAGTAAATAGTGGTTAGGTAATTAGAAATTACTTTATTTACACTGCCGTCATCATATATTCGAAATTGTTCTCCGAAGAATTTTAGATTGTTAAATGGGTAAAACGATTTTCACCCGACCACCTCGTAGACGCCGATGGCGGTTTCCACAAGCCCCAGAATCGAGGCACACCTATTATAATATAATATAATAATGTTACCGATACATGACCGCAAAACAATACTTCGTTTTTCAACTACAATATTTTTTTCTGAATTTTTATTTTCATAGATTTTATGTTTTTTTGGGGTGTAGGTAAGTATTTTATTTTTATTTTTTCCGACACTCAATAACTACAAGATATTTTGAATGTTGATCTGTCTATTGCACCTACTACATTCTTTTTCCTACCAGACTAGAAAACAAAGTTAAAAATTTGGGCATATTTAGCACCTAAAAAATTATAACAGAGTAAAAACACACATCGTTGTAAAAATAATAGATTTTACATCACGCTTAGAATCTAAAATATTTTGCGTACCTATATTTTTATAGCCAAAAAATCAGTTTTTGGATGATATTATGATACACTCGGTAAACGATGAAGTACAAAATAATATACCGATATCAAATAATGATGAAATATCTACTAACAGTACCAACAAAATTGATCAAATATGGAATAAATATTCTTTACGACGAGAAAAGCCTAGTAAACTGCAGTACATCATATTTCAATGAAAATTGTTTATGATAAACATTCAACTCCAATTTCTAATTTTTAGAATTATACCTATGTATACAATTCAAATTAAAGTATTGTTTTAATAATTCTAAAATAATTTATATTATTCCATATGCGTATTAGGTGTGATTTTACTATAAATACTTCTGGAAGTAATAATAATGTTGTCTACTATTGGCACACAAATTGATGATTTTACTATACTCCGTACCATGAGAGAACGCATACGGCTCGCGCATCCTTCCGCGTCTCCCTGATATCGAAAGCTATCGAAACCGGTTTACCTATGACAGAGTGACGTTTGGGGATGACCAGAAAAACCGATTTTGGTCGCCCGCCGTATGCGTTCTCTCGTGTTACGGGGTACAACACGTAAGTTAATCACTCGACTTCATATGACCTAACTAAAATCAAAATTTAAAATATTAATAATGAAACCAACATTTGGAAAACTACAGTGAAGTACACTTACATTACAAGTCTAATAAAATACCCGGAAAAAGAATTGTCGACGTATCTTACTTTTTTGAACAAATACAAAATAATAATTATGATGGAGGATTTGGTTGTACTTTTAATATGCATTTTTTATCAGAAACGACGTGGATGTTATTCGGAATTTTGGTTGAAGTGTAGAATGTGCAATATAAAAACAAAAATATGTTCAGTGAAAGATTCTCCAAAGACTAATTGGTAAATTAATAAATCTCTAGTTAAAAGTACAATGGAAATTGGTAAAAATTGTTTAACATAAATCTATTAGCATTCCATATAATTTATAATATATACGTATTGGCCATTGTATTATATATGAATAGGATATACGCAATTCGATGAATTTTTATCTAGATTAGAAATATTTCCTATGATCTCCAAAACATATTCGAACATAGAAACTACATTGGACACTGAAATTAAAAACACTGCTTGGTTTGATATGCAAAAGGCGGGCTAAGAAGAAAAAAAAAATAGCGATTGAATCAGGTAAAATCAAATCATTTAAGACATTATTATTTAATTAAAAGTATTTACTATAATCTGCAATAAAAAATTTCTAACTCTATAAGTGTACAAGCACAAAAAACTAAAAACTACCGGGTTGGGTGAAAATTTCGGAAAATTAACTCGGGAAGACAAAAAAACAATTAATAAAGAAAATAATACATATCTACACTTTGTAAAAAAATGGTACTAAAATAAAACTATAAAATATGAGTCAAATAAGCAAGAAGAAACAATTAGGAAAAATAAGAATTTTATCAATAAAAGCGCAATTTGAAAATAAAATAGAACATGCAATACTAGACACAGGTTCAAACATTTAATGTATAGAATATTCCTTAATAAAAAGCAAAGAAGAAATTGTTCCAGAGAAGCTAGTGATGGTCAAACCAAGACCAAGACCAAGACTATGGCAGTCTTGGTCTTGGTCTTGGTCTTGCAGACTCAGTCTTGGTCTTGGTCTTGCAGACCCGTTTATAGTCTTGGTCTTGGTCTTGGTCTTGCACGCCAAGTCTTGGTCTTGATGCAAGACTCTTGCAATATTAAAAAAAAATTTTTTTCCCTATTTATGCTATGAGTTTGTAAAATTTGTTAATTGTTTATTATCTCTAAGATATAATTATATTAGTATATAGTTATATCAGTTATATATATATAGAGAGAGAGCTTATCTTATATATAAAATTCTAACATAACAGTTATTTCATTTTGCACTTTTTTTAAAAAAATATTATGTTTATTTTTTTCATAATAATAATAAACTTTTTATAAATGTATTTTGTAAGTTTCTATTCAATAAAGTTACTAGTTAATCTAGATTGTGCAGCTTGGATCAAATCTGCAAGCCAACACTCGACAAAAAAATATTTATATGATGTTTAATGTTTATTAATTAATAATAATAAATATTTCCAATAGACCATTATATTATAATCTAAAAATCTTATTAATTTTATTTTTTAAGTAAGTTGTTACTTGGTTGAATGTTTATTGAACCAGATAACAAATATATAGTACCTAATTATCAATTTATTATGGTTAATTTAAAAAGAATATAACATTTTTCAAAAGTTATAGGTATTTGTTATAACTTACAAGTTATAAGTAAAAATAATTAGAATATTTACTTTAAAATTTAACAATCGTCAATCATAATTAAACTTTTCTTTATGCATATATTTACTAGTAGTATTCAATTTATAAATTCCTTTTGATATAATATATTGATGATAGACCAATCCTGTAAAAACAATTTAAATAATGATTTTAATAGTAATTATAATATATTATAAGATAATATAGTCTAAAAATTATTTTACATATTTAATTAAAAAAAAAAAATGTTGCTTCAAAATTCTAAACATGTATTATAACAAGCTGTAATTAAAGAGAAATATTAAAAAAAAAAAATTATGAATAAAATAGTAAATTTACAAAAGCTTTTTTGACCATGAGTTAATACAAAGTAGCCATTGTGCAGATTCGTTACTTAATCTATTCCGGTGCTTACGTATAACTAATGATGCCTTAGAAAATAGTCTCTCTGCAGGAACTGAAGTGGCTGAAATCGATAAAAAGTCTCTTGCCATCTTAGCTAATACAGGGAACTGTAATTGATTTAGCTTCCACCACTGTAAAATGTCTACACTGCTTGCACTCCTCGGCTGACTTAGGTATTTTTCCAATTCTTGCTTACTAGTCTGAGAATTTGTGAAATTGATCGGAGTCGAATATAGCGCATTGAAGTCTATAATATCTTCATCGTTACCAATTAAGTCTTCTTCTTCTGGCACTTCTGACACTGGCTCTTCTTTAAAGTATAACTCATAGATTTCTTCAAATTTCCTCAGACTACTTTCTTTTAACTCTGTTCCCCAAGGCGTTAAATCAAATGTTTCTGCCTTATGCCTTGGATCTAGAATAAGCGAGATGCAGTAAATCCAGTTTGTTTTTTTATAATGTTTTAGGATTTTATCTCGTGCCGCTTGAAAACTCAAAATTAGTTGCTCGTCTATTGCAGTTCTTAAAATGTTTTCATCTAATTGTGTTATGGTAGTTTCTATCTTGTCAACTAAAAGATTAAAAGAAACAACAACTTGTGGTAGAGTTACATATTTTTCACCACCAAGTCTTGTTGAGAGACTTTTAAAATTGATTAAAAACTTGTGAACTTTTTCAAATATAAACCATTCATCTTTAGAGATTTGAAATTCTGTTAACTCAGGTAAAATACTGCTTAATGTAATAATGCCTTTTTTGAGTTTTAATGCTACCCCAAGCATATCATGAGTTGAATTCCATCTGGTTGGGCAGTCCAGTATGGGGCTTAAAGTTGTTGATACACCCATTGTGTCACATATTGAACGAAACTTATTTTTCATCTTTTCGCTTCTTTTTATTTTGCTAAAAATAGAACGTAACTTCATTATAGCAGTGCTTGAGTCTTCTATCTGTACTACATAGTCCTCAGATATAGCTTCGTCATTATCCTGGTCAACTTCTATTTCATTTACACTCTCCATTTCTTCATCAATCTCCTGGTCCACTTCCATTTCATTTTCACTACCCATTTCATCTTCACTTTCATAATCAGTTTGTAATTTTAAATTTTTCATCAAGTCTTGAACACCTAAGTTTAAAATATGTGCCATGCATCGAAAATGTTGATTTTCTGGATCGAAATCTGGGAGCAATTTTTCAAGTTCGGTCATAAATTTAGTGTTAGCAGATGCATTGTCAACAGTGATGCCTTGAACTTTGTTTTCCAAGTTAAACTCTACCAAACATTTGTGAAAAATATAAGAGATGTCTCGACCTGTGTGTTTACCATGAGAGGGTATAAAATCAAGGACCATTGATTGATAAATCCATTCATGGTCTATAAAATGATTTGTAATACCATAGAAACTTTTACAAGCTATAGATGTCCAGCCATAAATTGTAAATGAAATTTTGGAAGAGCAATTTTGCAGCTGATCTTTAACACGAGCTCTGAGTTGTTCAAATCGGTCTTTAACCTGACGTCGGAGAGTAGATCTTTTAGGAAATTTAAAATGCGGACAAATCAATTTAAAATAGTCCTGTGTTTCTTTATCATCAAAAAACGAAAACGGAAGATACTTCTGAGTTATCCAATCAACCGTAGATACTGTGAAATCTGTAGTACTAATGGTTCCATTTGCTACCTGAAATTTGAAACATCTTTATTACCATTGTTTTTTTTACACGAATATTGTTTTGAAAAATCTTAGGCTCAAAAAAGTAATTAAAATATATTGTTTATTCATGTAGTGTATATTTACAACAAATCTATTTTATAAATTGTTTAAAATATCATTGTATGAACAATGATGATAAAGCACATACTAATCTGTAAAACAATAATTATAGAATAAACATTATATTTTAAATCAAATAAAAGCACAGATAAAAATATGTAAGTAATACAAATGTATTTTATTTTATTAAATCAGTATAATATATTATATTCATAAAATATTTGTACCCTATTATACAAACTTGAAATGACCCTTGATTTAATGGTGCATAATAATATAATAATAACAATTACTAAATTACTTGGTACAAATAAAATACCTGCTGAATCATGAAAATAGTATTTTTAATTTAATTACATAATGCTTAGTAGAAAAATTATATCTGGTTTTAGAATAATAAATCTCATCTACACCAGAATAATAGTCAAATTAAATTTATTTTAACATCAATCAGTACCGTCTGGCGTCTACCTACTTTCACTTACTAATAATCAATAAATTATAGTATATACTATAATTAGTTATATTATAGTATAGTTAGTTATAATGTTATGTACAATGTACCTATTACTTTAATATAAACAATATACAATACATTTTAAAATATATACTATGCACATATATAGGCTACAGTGATATATAGGTAAGTAGGTAAGGTACGTTAGTAATACACTATTATAGCTTAAATACAAGTACATAATATTATGGCATATTATAATATTATTTATTAGGCAGGTACTTTATTTGTATTAATTAATTTAGTAATTATTATTATTATATTATTATACACTTTTAATTCAAGGGGCATTTCAGGTTAGTATAATAATAGGCTAAAAACATTTTATGAGGCTAATACCCCTGTCCCACACCAATTTTATTAATGCATATTTTTCCAAAATGTAATGTACCTACCTACTACCTACCTATATTATATTATAAATTGTTTATTCAAATTTAAATCATTCAGTTTAATTTTATTATTCAAACAATCAAACCAAAATTACAAGAGTAATGATTTATGATTAACAATGTAACACCACAAACAAATACACAATATAACAAATAATATTAATAATCATAACCCATAGGTAGGAATACTATTATTTAATTTAAAAAAACCATATTTAGGACATGTATAATATTTTATATTTTTAAATTTGAAGAAATATAATTTACTGTTGTGTACCTATACTATAATACCTAGGTAATAAAACACAAATACACAATTCTGGGGCACGAATATTTCTACATAGCTTATCAGCAAATCAATAAAAAAAGCATTTAAAATGTTATAAAGGCAAAAAAAGCTTTTAATTTATATGAAAAAAAATTACAAAATTTACTAAAACATTGAATATAGATTTAAATTGATTTAACTAGTTGTGTTAAAATATTCACTACTATGTGTATGGTACTTAGAAAAGTGGTCTTCAGTTGTAAAACGTTGGCGGTGTAGGGTTTGTTAATTAATAATATGGGCTCAATCCTAATATTTAACCAATCATTATTGTACATACCTGTAGTTCAGAAGTCGGACCCTTAAAGAACTTGTCAATTGCATTTTTTGACGATTGCTTTATCGGAAAAAGTATTTGTGCCTCTTTCCTATGTGCAGAAATCAAATGTTTTTTTAAGCCCGAAGTGTTTCTATTCTTCATTTGAATATTAATTGTCTTTTTATTTCTTTCGCACAATTTACACTTGCCGGATATAAGATTTTTATTACTGATGATTTCAAAAAAGTCACAAAATTTACTGTGGGATTGTGGATTGGATGTTGAATCCAGATTCACACTAGTTATATCCATTTTAATAAATAATAGTTACCTAACTATTATAATAAATGTATAGGCTACTACAGTTGTTTAAACGTTGTGGCGGAAATACGACAATCGACATTAGTAGTTATTACCCATACACTTACAATTTCACAGTATTACACGAATAGGAAACGAAATAAATACGTACAATATAATAATAATACCCAAAGTACCAACTTTAATTAAATACTGTTATTACTTATTAGTATTATATTCAATGAAGAGAGCTATTTACAGCACTAAATAAATATTGCGGTTTATAAATATACCGTATTGCCCGTACGGTGACTGATGTTATTATTATAATGGGTATATATTTGTGCTCACTGCTCGCACATTAACATTTGTGTCGTATTCGGCAGCTAAAAATAATTCCATTAAGGTTTTGTATTGCTATTTGTCACAAAACCACTTTATATTCGTGGTTTCCAATATTTATTATCTTGTTTTTAATAATTCAATAATTCAT
Source organism: Aphis craccivora (assembly GCA_009835225.1). Taxonomy (NCBI): domain Eukaryota; kingdom Metazoa; phylum Arthropoda; class Insecta; order Hemiptera; family Aphididae; genus Aphis; species Aphis craccivora. Next base: position 14,536 of record VUJU01005186.1, read on the forward strand.
TATTTTCTCAATTCCTGAAACGTGTTGTAAATCAAATGAAATATTACGTTTTTATTATATTCCTAATAAATTATTTCTTTTAACCTACACTAAATGACGTGTTTTCTGAGAAAATTTTTAAAAAAAAATTACAATAAATATTGCAAGACTGCAAGACTCTTGCAGTGTGGGTCTTGTTTTGGTCTTGGTCTTGCAGGCTCAGTCTTGGTCTTGGTCTTGCAAAGCAATTCGTAGTCTTGGTCTTGGTCTTGGTCTTGGTCTTGCTGCAA
>VUJU01005187.1:0-14802 GCA_009835225.1 Aphis craccivora
TTGTAACTCAAAAACTAATCACTATAAATACCTACTTGAAATTTTCACCAAATGTTTATATTAGTGTTACACTGTTAATTGTTATCTATATACAGTTAAATTTTCAAAATATTTTAACTTTTTTTGAGTTATTATAGACCACTGAAATTTTTTACTTTTTTTAAGTGTCGATAATTTAATAATATAAATATAATACATTCAAAATACTAGTTTAAAATTTTTTCCTTGGTAGTTTTTTGGCGGATTTTCTTAAATATAAAATGAGGCGTAATATCAAAAACCCTTATTTTATTACTATTTGATTATTTTTAAAATTATTATTTAAAAATTTGTTATTGACACCAAATCTGACAACACCGCAAAACTAAAGTCAGGTAAAATTGTAAAAACGTTCGCAATCGTATTACCGGACAAGGTCCGTTAGCAATCGTATATTACCCGGCAAACTATTTAACTGTGAGCATTAAAGACGAAAAATACGAGGAAACGCACACGTTGTTTTGTACGAGATACAAAGAGAAATCTCTGTCCGGTCCTAACACAATGCATAGCGCATACTCTTCGTTTTTCATGCGAACGACAGATGTCGAGTGCTAGTTTAACGGTAGGTGTTCTTTTTTCTCTCATAATATTACTGATATATACAGGATGTATCAGATAGAACTGATTAAAAAAAAAAAAAAAAAAAACGATGCTAATTAAACGTACAACAAAAATTGTGAAAATTATATAATTAATAAATAATTTAAGAAATATACTCATTTCAGGAAATTTCCAAAAATAATATTTTGAAACAAGTTATAACGCTCCAAATTAATTTATGCGAAAAAATATTGATATTTTAAAAAGTTCTAAAAAATAAACTAATTGATTTAGATAAATATTTTTACCATAACAATTTTTCTAGGTATTAATTAAATTTACAAATTGGCTATTTTGAATTTTTCCAATAAAAATTTAATCAAATTTAAATTTGAAATTAAAAAAAATGTATATTGTACTTGTAGCGCAAGTGTCTCTTAATAATAAACAAACAAAAAAAAATTTTTTTAAATATTAATAAGAACAAAAGTTATTCTAAAAGTCTTCTATCTGTTACACCCGTCACCCTGTATATATATATACATCGTTGTGCACAATATACATATTACCTAAAATCAATGTTATTATGATATACATCTGTACTGACTGTCCTTTATATCGGTTTTGGTCACAACGACATTACGACAATAATACAATTTTTACGAAGGTTTGTGTCGGAGCTAGAAGGCTTGTTCCGGTCGAATATCGTACCGCAATACGTTGTAATGTTCAGAAAATCATCTCTACAGCAAAAAACCGACATTATATAACATTGTGTATGATCATATATCTATATTGTACATAAAAATATCTACTGAGTAGTGGCTATATTTTTTTTTAGAAAGTTTTTAAAGAAAATACTGTTAATGAATATAGCAGGTTACACGTGTACGACCGACGCCATATACGACAGGCGAGGTATAGATGAACGAACAATGACGGTATACGATTGAAATTCATGATGGAATGTATTTTTTTTTTATATATATATAGAGAGAGAGAGAGACTATATTGTTAGGGGTTCTTTTTTTTTTTTTTTTTGTTCGTTTCACGTTCGATGCGAGAATAATAGAGACGTACACAGGTTAATGCTGTACAGTGTGCATATAATATATATATATATATATCAAATCAAAGGGACTGTCTCCAAGCAACCGCCTTATTCACAATTCACATGTATCTATAACGATTTCAAATGGTCCGCTTAACCTTGTACGGCCAAATTATTAATACCCTGTAGTTTAGTTATCTGTACATAATATTTTATAGCATAAGATAGGGGCCAGTGAAATTCGATTTCTGGTGTGTGGAAGCCGCTTTCGAGGTGGTCGAGTGAAAATCGTTTCACCGGAAATTCATGTGTAATGAAGCTTAGTTATTCAGTATTCTTATTACTTGTCTATTTAATGTGTATTTGTCAAAAATAACCGTTTTATGAGGACTATTACCACTGAACTAAATTGTTCAATGACTATTATATATAATATGTGTATTATATAATATGACTAATAAATATTGAATATATACATATAGTACCACACATAGGTACCATGGCTAAATACTTTTTTGGTATTTAGCCATACCACGTACTACCTACTATAGAATATTGGTAAACTATTTAATTTATCAAATTCATTCAAAATATAAAAATATAATTACCTAAATACAATTTTTTCATAAATTTAAAATATTAGAATTATTCGTAATTCCCAATATTCAATATAAATCAAACACAGAAATACTTTTGGTGAAGTATACGATATTTGAGTTTACCAAATTTAACTTATTGCATGATCTCAAAATACTTAAATGTTGCATAATATCAAAAGAAAAATATCCCAACGTTAACAGCAGAATTAATGTTTAATAGCATTTGCATTATTAAAACAAAAAATGTTATTCATATTCATAATATAGGTATATATTATATAGGCGGACAACAAATTCGTTAAATATTTAATTCATCCTAAACTAAGTACGGATAGTTTCTTTATGATATCTATAAATAACTTAATATTACATAAGCACCAACTTATTTAATTATTTTTTCAATATTTAAATATTAAATGTACCTACTCTTAAACAAATTTAACATACTCAAGGTAACATAATATTGCATATTATTAACAAAAATCTTATCGTCGATAAAAATAATGTATATTTATAATCTTATTCAATTTATTATTATTTATTTGCTCTGTTTAAAAAAAATGATATATTTATATCAACTCATAAATAGTGTAGTAAATTTAAAGGAAACTATAAAATACCTATATATTGTATTTTTAATAATTAAATAGGTAATAGTCAAATATTTTTAATATATAAGACATAAATTCAATCTATTTTTAAAATTTAAATTTAAGCTATTTTGTATTTAGTGTGTTTTTCTGCAATGCAATACAATGTATTTAACTTCCCAACGCTATCCACAATTTACTCGCTAACACGACGTCAAATTTGTATAATATATAAACAAAAAGACAATTTTAAGACATTATACCAATGTCCAATATGTTAAAATTAAATACTAATACTCATACTTGATCTCTATAAATATAGCACTGTATCATAATTTAAATCATTATTAATTTAAGTACAGATAATTCCTTTAAGTTGTTTATACCTACATCTATTTAACATATTTAAATCATTTAAGTCCAACTACAAAATCCACTGTTAACGTTTCTCAAAGCAACATACACTTGAAATACTCATATCATTTTTACATATTATATTATATAGGTATTTTTTATATATATATAGGTATACGCATAACTCGTGTACCCGAACGTTTTGCTGTTTGGTGCAAATGTCTTCTAGAAACACTTTTACTAATATTACTAAAATTTCTAATAGATGGACAAGCTAAAACTATTGACCTTGGATTGTATGGTATATTGGTATTGCTTTAGATCTTGGAGAGTTAGACCACCCACCCACAGTATGTGTTGCGGTCGCCACCCTTGGATATAGGGCTCGGCGCCACTGGCACCACTGCAACTGGTTCGACCGTGTGGCACTAGGGTGGGGTGTTTATACAACACTACAGTAGCTGTACAATGTAACGATTGAATAGTTAGCTTCGGACGACATCTGTACGGCATTCCGATTGCGACGCCGACCACCTGCGACTCTTCGCCTCGCCGCAGTCACTCATTGTATATCATCTGTGGCAGTCACCGAGTAACGACGCGAGAACACGTCATCATCTCTATGCTTTTATGTTAGTCGTATAAATCTATTAAATTCGCGACTCTACAGCCCATCCGTTCATTTTCAGTTTTTCACTTAGAAAGCAACAACAGCGTCCAATAATGGATGGAAGACGGCCAAGATCGGGTCCCTATGATAATGATTTTCATCGCCGTTTAAATGAATTGAAACAAGTAAGTATCTATGTTACAGACTATTTTAATATACGAGATACCTAACGTGTAACGCAGGGATGTACGCAGAAAAACATTTTGGGGGGTGTTTTGGAAAATAAGTTATTGAAAAGTAGAACATTTTTTTTTTCAAATTCTTTTGTACCCATCACGTTAATATACAATAAATATTATTTTATTTTATTTATAAATCCTGTTTGAGTATTTTTATTTTATTCAAATTATATCAATTATTTTAATTTGTTAGTATAAAATTTATATTACAAAAACCAAATATTTCGGGGGGTGTTTGAACACCCAAAACACCCCCCCCCCGTGTACTTGCCTGGTGTAACGATGAGCTAACAGGTCTCGTCTAGCCGTTGGCTGATAAATGTTTACCTATATACATTTTAATGCACAAAAATATTATTGTATCGTTAGGAAATGTATTAAATTTCCAATTAGGTACCTACCTGTTTAATTTATTTTAATGGTTTATTTTTACATCTCTGTTGTATAGAAATTAAAACAATGCCGAAATAAACACACTACTGAGTATATAAGTAAGATCACCAAGTCATCCACACTACCCAGACATAAGGATAGCATTGAACAAATATTAGCATTAGGATCTTCCTGTCAGGATATTCAGAGAAGCCTTCAAAACATGATGAATAATATTACTTCTAGCGGAGACCTACCTAAATATACACCGCCCAAACTCAACATAACAGAAGAGGACTTGGCTAAAATGTCAAATGAAACCAACTTTGAAACATCTATGATGAACATCAAAATGCACTATACTGACATCTGCTCGTCAGTAATTAATTTCAACTTAATGAATGGGGTTAATATCAGTGGGCCAGCTATATCTGCCTCCGAAGTCAATCATGTCAACATTCACCCGTCACCAAATAAATCTAACACAGAGAGCTGCTGTAACATCAGTTGTCCAACTAATGCGGTCAACAATATGAATCATAGTAACAATGGCTTGTCAGAAGATTATAACAACAAAATGAGTGGTGGTAAAACTGAGTCGTCAGAAATTGTAACAAAGAAATTGGAAAATATGCAATTGTAAACCAAATCATAACAATAGACAATAAGAAATTACTTAAGGATGTCACTTCAATTATGGTAAATTAAAAAAATAGTATTAAAAAACTAACAAGTTCAATGAAAATTGCTGAATGTTAATTTATTATGTTATGATGTTACACTTGTAAAACGTGACTACACAATACATGGATCAGATGTTTTCTTAAATTATAATATAATATGATTTTATAGTTTTCTTACCCGGTTTTTTGAATCATTAATATTTTAAAATATTAAGATTATAATACTTAAATAATGCATGTTTGTAAAAATCTTTTATAAGAATTTTTGTATATTTTTAATTATTAATTATTGTCTATTGTATTTTATGTAAAATTTACATGATGCTCAACTATGACTTTATATAATATTTTGATAAAATGTTTTTTAATGACTGGATCAATAATAAAAAAAATTAAAAAACCTAAAAAATGTTTCTACATGTTTTTTTTAAATAGTAACCACTATTTTTTTAATAGATGTTGGTAGTTTTTTTTTTCTAAAAATATTTTTGGTAAAATCGATTTTTTAATTTTAAAAATGTGTATTAAATGATTATTTTTAATCCAATGTTTGAATTGCATAATATTTATTCTCAGCTTTATTCAGTAGTCATAATGTGCCTAATCCACTTGTCTGGATATTCTTAATATAAATACTCCCTGGTAAGAATTATGTAGTGAGCTTAATAAAATGACTTATTGAATTAAAATTCTGTATATTAATACAAAAAACAATTGAATTAATCCAATTTGTACAATTTCAAATAATAAAAATGAGTTATATAACAAGAATCTTATTCAAAATTCTATAATCATGATTTAAAATAAATTATTTGCAAGATTTTTACATAAATAGTTAATATTAATAAAGGTAAATATGTACCAAAATTAGTTGTCTTTAATCTGAATTTAATTACAGGTTTCAAATATTATTATAATATTAATCCAACACCATTATTACCTTAGCCACCACATTAAGAATTCATATTTTTACCATTATAAAAATTAAAGAGTAATTGTAAAGAAAAAATATAAAATAACCAATTACAGATCAATTTTTAAGCGAGTTTTAGTCGAGATTAAGACTAGATTAAGGAATTTACAACGCTTATGACAAACAATTCAATGAATAAAATTTAATGATAAGAACACACATATAAAAGATAATTATGATTATGATAAAGAATAAAAAATTAAGAATGTATAAGGTAAAAAAAATAAATATTCGGTTAATTTTGAATACTTTTTTTTATTATAATATCCTTTTTATTGGTAATTCTTAAATGTATCTTCAACTTTAAAATTTTGAAGATATTTTACAAAATAGTGAGCTAATTATAACTTATTTAGAAGCAAAATGCATAACTTATTATAGGGGCGTTAATGTACACAAATTAATCATATTCTGTTTTTAAAAAGACAAAGATAAAAATATGGGTAATTCCAAGCAAAACAAAACTGCAGCAAATTAAAAATTGAGAAAATAACCCATCCCACAGTAGCACGAATCAACTAGTACACACAAGCCATCAAACAAGGAAACCTGATAAGGTAAAAATGAGGATCGAGGCTATAAACAGAATCTTGTTTTATGTTTTGCTAAAAAATTGTTCTATGTTCATAGCACACATGATTACATGAAACCATGATTCAGAATTTAATTTAAGATTTAACATACCACTAATATTACTTTACACAAAATGCCCATTAATGAAAATAAAAAACATAACTTTATATCAGGGGTGACCAGCAAGAAGAGACTTGCGAGCCACCAAATGTATTAATAAGTATGGAAAAACCAAAATGAAAAAGTCATACTATTATATAATATATAAATTCATATTAAAATAATATTAAAAAATTTGTTTGTAAAAATGTTACTATAAGATGCGAGCAACAAAAGTCTATGTGACTATGTGGCAAGCCGAATATGGCTCACAAGACATGGTTTGGTCACCCCTGTTTTATATCATAATATTGTGTTAAAACACTCCAATTTCAATTTTGAATTGTTCATAACTCATTCAATTTTAATCTCACAAACTTGAAACTATAATCATTAGCCTAAGGATTTTTATTCCAGGATTAATGCTGCATACGTAATATACCTAATAATTAAGAAATTTAAATGTGTTATACCATTATGTGTTATTAAATATATAATAATTTATATTTTATAGATACATGTTGTCAAAATACTAAACGCATAAAAAAAAAAATAAGTAAAAAATGTATGAAACTTTATTTGATGAACTGAAATTGTGAATTTTATCCATTAAACTATTTAGCTTTAATAATTAAAGTAATAATAATAATTATTATATATTATTATGTCATTAATATATCTATATTTGGACGTTGATCTAATACAGTGATAAACTGATACTACTACTACTGTTAATGATGATAATAGATAAATATTATTATTTTAAATAAAAAACCGACAAAATTAAAAACAATCATATACCAATATTCTTGAGACAGTGTTATTAATTTATTTATAAAATAAATGTGTTTCTATAAGAATGATATCTTTCCATGTCATATGAATGACTTATCAGTTCCACTAAAGTGTATAAAGGTAGTCATAAAAAAAAAAGTAGTTGTTAAATGTATCTCCTAACAATAGTTTTTTTTCTGGAAAGTTTAGAACTTAAAAATTATACAGCAATATGTTCAATAATTTGAGATAATATTAATTCCCTAATAAATATAACATAACGATTATGATTAAAACAAAATAGTATAACCCTTAACATTAAATGCAATATTCAATAAATAAAAAATTTAAAATTTAATCAATTAACTTACAAACTTTTTCTACCAGATTTTTTTAGAATACAAATGTTTTCATATGATACACAAAAATATATTAAAAATAAAAATGCATAGGTATATGATATTTAAATAAAATATATTAATATAAAAAGTATTATAAAATAATGTGTTTTAACATAATATGACATTAGTCATCACTCATTGGATACATATTTTAAATTTTTATAAACTTTAGAATCACACAACCATTTACATAATTAAAATCATTGTAATATACTAATTCTTAAAATTGGAAAACGTTTCTATCTTTTTTTTTTTTTTAGTTTTTTTTATTCTTATATTAACATTACATAGTTATAGTGAACAAAAAATTATAAATACTGGAAAATTAAATTAACATAATAATCTAACGGAAAATAGAAAAGCAATAAGACTTAATTTAGTCAATTAAAAATAAAATAGGAAACAAAATCAGGAATATAAATTATGTTTTGGTTGATAAATTTTAAATAAATTTAAAGAATTCAATTTTAGAGTATGATAATTATTACAAAATTAACTATTATTTAAAAATAATACTTATAAAATAGTTCCAATGACATAGTAAGATTCAAATTATGAAATCATATAATTAAAAATATATACTTCTAAAATTATAGATTTTTCATTTAAATAATAAAAATAAAAATCCTTTATAATAAATATAAATTAAATTATTTATCTGTCTTCATCTGAGACATAACTTAAGCTTAAATAATAAAGTGTTTAATTATCAGTGATTAATTAGACAATAGGTTAACATTTAGAAACCCTGTAGTGTAGCACATTAAATAATTGTGGAATGATGTATGCATTTAAAAATTGTAATTAGTCAATTTATGTCTAAAATCTTTCTTTTGAAGTGGCAAAATCAGTGTCTTGCAAAAGTTGCAATTCTTGAAGTTCTTCAAACTTTTCATGATCTCTGATATGAGCATAGTTAGCAGATAAACACATCAAATAATGGACCTATTAAGTATAATGTAATTTTTAACAAAATTAATATCTCTTTGTAACTAGTAAATAATTACTTCACTGGTTTATCAATTTTATATTTAAACACTTATGTTTGTGAAACAACAAATAAATGCATTAGTTTGTGGAAAAATATATAAGGCCAATATTTTAATGAAAGTACAAATTAACTTATCAATTACCAAATATTATCAAAAACCATGTATAAGATGTATGATATTATATTATTTCGAGAATTATTAATGAAAACTATATTTTTCTTAAGTTTTGAGGGACACAGTATGAAAATACATTTTGATTCTATATTATTGTTGTATAATATAAGAGCTTATTTTTTTGGTTAGATTCATTTTCAATGGCATAAGTTCCTTAATATGTCTCTTGTTATGAATTTTTATTTTGTGTTTGAACTTAATTATTTTAGAAAATTCACAAGGATTAAAAAAATAGTTCTTACCAGACTTATAAGTATCAAAATTACACCAAAAGTAGCCATCATAAACATAAATTCAGATTTTTCAACAAAATCTCTGCAGAAAAACTTTATTTCCCGAACTTCACATATCTTTAAATATTCAACACGAGTCGATTGTGGAAATAAGAAAACTAAAACACAAAATATTATTTTATTTTCATATTAATAGTTTAAATATATCATTCAAGTGTTATCAGAAGTTGTACACTTACTAAATTGTGTTAAGTCGATACATTGATGATTATCTTGAACTTGAGTGCTAACACACATTTTCCAAAATACGGTTAATATAAATGTTGAAACTATCAGTAGACCAAATACAAAAATCCAAAAAAATTGAAGTACGTAAATAATACCCATAAACTAAAAATAAATTTGTTTATATTATATCTTAAATAATACCTACAATTTTTATTTACATTTAAATACTTACAACAGCACAAGATATACGACCACCAACTCTATTTCTCCATGCCTTATATACACGACGACGTGTTGCTCCTGTAGCCAGAAATCCAACAAATATAATCATTAATGTTATAGCCCCCATTCCTGCAGCTATTAAAACCAAAACGGTTTTCACAGTTTCAAGCCTTAAAAAAGTAAAATACAAAAATTATAAATATTATATTTATACTAAAAGTTATTAGTAATTTATTATAATCGTTAATATAATTTTGAATACTACATTTATGAGCAGGGATTGGAACTTAATAATACATACAACTTAAATTTAAAAATGTATATATTATATTTTAACAAATTAAGTGATTTTGTATGTATTAAGATTTTATAAATATTAACACATATTTTGATAATGAATTGAAAGAAACATTCACATACTTCTATCCTTATATTAAAATCAATCTGCATAGATTTAATAATTATTTGTATTATACATATGTCAACATTAAATATTAACGAGCGGAAAAAGTTAAATAAAATATTAATTTTTAGATATTTTTCATATTACAATATTTTAACAATTTTTACAAAAATTTTTAGAAAAAATATAATTTTTATATTATTATAACAGGTATTTAGGAATTTTTTGTGCATATATTTAAAACGTTAACTGCTTACTGACGACAATTGGTATCATAATTGGTATTCAGTAATGGGTTTGACACCATCTGGCCTCCAATATACAATAGAAACCGTTTATAATGACATATTGGATGTAAATGACCTTAAATTGAAAATCTCTGTGAAACTCCTATATTGTATGTACTAATTTATATCAATTATAAAGACGTCTGTATAATGGCTATACAGATGTTATGACGGTTATTTTTGGTTAATTGGAAAAATTTAATCCAAAAACATAGTTTGAAGAATTAGAAAGAAAATAGAGTGTATTTTTTATAAAAAATTCAATCTAAAATAATAAGTATTTTTAACAAAAAAATTTTTAATTTTAAAATAATAATTTAATTAATTAATTAAAATGTTTTTATCTTTACATTTTTTTTATATGTTTTGAAGTTACAATTTTTTTTTCATCATTTTGGTTATAATGACAAACGATTATTATGACCTATCTTCCTTGGTCCCTTGAACGTCATTATAAATGATTTCTACTGTATATTTAAAGTAAATGGTTTATTTATTATTCACTACGAGTTGCTGATTGTTATTTTATTATTTAGCATGATTAAACTATAAAATATGTATTCATACACCGTTTGAATGTATGACCATATAGGAGCAGATTTTATGTTATTTTTAAAAATGTGACATGTACTGGGTGAGAACTATAAAAAGACATACACAGTTTTTAAAACTTTGCACATTTTTCATTGTTTTTTTTTTTTTTTTAATAAAGTTCCATTCCCTAGTATGTATAAAAATAGTGAAAAAATATACCAGCCAATATAAAGATGAAACACTTGATCCAACACCAATGCACTAAGTGTTACACCACGATACATTGTACAACAAAATATTCCAATACCAGTACAACATAAAAGAGCAGCTATTAAAGTAGCATATGGTATTCGTGTTGTACATGCCACTGAGTTGGTAGCTAAAAAATAAAAACATAATACAATTCTCAAATAACTGTACCACAATACAGTAGAATTTTGGTAATCTGGCCGTTCGATAATTTGACACGTCCAGTAATCCGGTTATATTAACCTATATTTAACTGGTAATTAACCATAAAATTACTATTGTAAAAAAAAAAAATGATAATTTTTTTAAACTGGTCCCATCAAAAGATTAATTAAACACAGTATGAGTAAAAATGTAAAATTCAATAAGTAAAAATGCGTTTTGATGTGAACCCCCAACTAATCCAGTGTTTTCGTTAATCCGGCAGTAGCTTGGTCTGATATGTGTCAGATTACCGAGATTCTACTGTGATAAGATTTATAAGGTTTTTAGGGTTACTGTTTTATTATTAACTAATAACTGCCTAAATAAATTTTAATAACAATAATAAAATAATAAAACTAATATAGAAACCAAGATTTTAAAATCTTAAAAGTACTTTTTGCTAAAAAAAAAAAAAATGTTAGGTAATTAAAATAAAAATAATTAATATTTTATATAATAGTAAAAATAATAATTATAATCATCGTATCTTAGTACTAAAAATGTATTTAACATATTTACCCTGTAAAATTTAAATGTAATAAATATTCACTTACATGCTGCATCACCAGCTCGTATCTTATAACTAGAATGTAATGAATACTCAGAATAGCGCCCAAGAGTTTCTCTAGAAGGGTTATAATGTGAACTTTGCAAAGGCATCTCCATTTCAGGTCTCTGGAAACTGTACTTATTCATAGTTTAAAAAGCTAAAATAAGATCATACAAGAACAATTAGTTTATAAAAACAAATAAATCCTAATACGGCTATTTTAGAGAAAAAAAAAAATATTTTTGATTTATTAATAAAACATGCTACTATTAGGTATAGCATATAATTTTTATTGAAAAATTTGCTTATATTTTTATAATTTATTGATAATTGATATAAATTATAAGAATTGATAACTAAAAAAATATAAGCAATTACGTAATGACATTTTCAAGATATTTAGATATAAATTCAAACTGTTGCCTATTTATAATTAGTACTATATTCTTAGAAATAAAATAAATTACAACAGTAATTAAAAATATTATAAATAAATTAAATTATTTACTTAGTAAGTAGGTAACATGGATGTGAGAATCTTTTTCCATGTGCATTATGTATTTATCATTTTTATCTTACATGTCCATTATGATGATCTAGTCAATGACAATGTACACTTAACTTCTTCTGTATAGCAAAGCAATTACCATTTTTACCTTTTTTTTTATTTGTTGTGTTTATAACCTAGTACTTGAATGCAGTGTTGGTAAATGGTCAGTCATACATTATGATTGACCATTTTAAATTCATAATGCGACTCATATTGAGTTAAGACTAATTACTTAAATACTATATTTTTTTAATTTGAAAACACATACTTTCATCTAACATAATAAAAACATGAAATATTTTAGAACCCTATTACTTTAACCCAAAATGTTGTTTACAAGAATAACCCATTTTAATTAAAAAGTACAATATTAATTATTATTCCATATTTGTGTTCAGTTAATTTATCGTATTAAAATTTATACTTACGTCAATTAAACAAAACTCATCATAGTTGTGACTGAACAAAGATTAAATCGTTGAATATGGAATAATTTGAAATGCAATTATAACTAAATTAAAAAATGGAATGAGGATATGAGATGCTTAATTATTAAATAAATAATAACGTTAATAAAACAAACAATAAATTAGGTTTAGTTAATTCAACTATTTACATTTTACTGTTATCAAGTATTGTATTGTTAAAACAAAAAAAAAAAACGATAAATGATGACTAAAGCGGTGGGCGGTGTCCATCAATGTGAAAGTCGATCTGTTGGAGGATTGGAGGTAAATGTATTGCTGAAACTAAGATTCTCGATGAGCGGGACTGACCGCTTGTAATTGTTAACGTGGATTATTTTTAATTTTCATTATAGAAGTGCCTGTTGGCTATTGCCCGGCACACTGCACACAGGTATAATAAACTATAGTTATTTTCATATATTAATTGAAATGCAGTTATTATAATTTTTATGGACTCATATTAAACTGATGGACACTGGGCAGTGATGTAGTGATGTAGATAAATGCTAATAGTCATCATATTTACGGTAATAGCCTAGTTACATTGTAATCATAAGTACCTATACTAAACATTTTGTATGATTTTTCTATAATTATTGTTTTCAATATTGTCTGAACTGTTGCTGATTACTAAGATGAACTGGACAGTATAGACAGCTTATATTATGCAATATGTTTTCATAGTTTTGCAACGTGCTCTTATGCTTCATATACTAAATAATATAATACATCATATAGGTAGCGAAACGTAGATCATAATGACCAAATAAGTTAAAGACCAAAAGTGTGAATAATCAAATAGTTATTGGCGCACGAAATTATTGACAGTAGTAAAATCGTGTGAATAATCAAATAATTAATCGCGCACGAATTTATTAAATGTGAGAAATCGTATACCTATAACAAATAATTATTCAAAGACGCGGTGGGTGAATCGTCATCCGTGACCCAATTAATCACAGCATCATCGCACGTACGCTTAAGATTTGACAGGAACTGCAGTGTCAGCCTGGCCAAGGCAGCTAGGCAGCAATCGCTGCCCGGGCCCTTGTCTTTTTTTATATCTATATTTGGGCGGGTCCTTTTTCTTCTACTGTCCATTTTCCTCTAAAAAAATAAAAAATGATTTTCGACCTTTTTCTCCACTTTCTATTTTCCTCCGATAAATAAAATAATAATATATAATATTATATTTTTTTATAATATAAAATTAAGTAAATTATAATAATACGACGTTTGTTTGCTCGGTAGTCTCGATAATAATATTGAACCACATAAATATGTTAGGTTTTCCTTTCTAAAAATGTTTTTTAGAATGTGAATGGAATGACTCACATACATTGGTAGTTCGTAATAATAAAGATGACGATTTTGCCAAATAAGTGGCGGAAATGTAGCATTTTTTTTTTTTTTTAATGTATGTGTCTGTTCACAATTATAAATTTTTCACATTTGGTTCTTGAACTAAACCAAGACATTGAAGTTTTCGAAACCGTGATTGTGTTAGATTAATCACTGCTCTATCTTTATAATACGGAATGTAACACTGACTAAAATATTGGAGAAAAATAGACATTATGTTAGTCAAAACTCAAAAGTAATGTGGAGGAAAATGGAAACCAACCTTTTTTTTATTGGAGGAAAATGGCTACAGCATGCTGCAGCAGTATTTAAATGCAAAGAAACGTTTGGATATAATACTTAAGTGGAATGTAAATCGTTTTAACTTTTAACATTGATTATAAATACTATAATCAATGCTTTTAATTTTAGATTCATGTAGAGTGATGCATGTATTGATTTTACAAT
>VUJU01005188.1:0-14795 GCA_009835225.1 Aphis craccivora
TATTCACTAACAGCTTCCAAAATTGTCGTTCAAACTCATTCCGTGACTTAACCCTCATATTTGTACATAAATTTATATATGGTGCCATCCAACGAGATTGTGAAAAATGAAGAATCCTATGAACTTTTTTCACTTTTAATCCATTAACGATGGCCTGTTTTAAATTTCTATAGTGCACTACATAATTAAATTTCGATTCTAATGTTGTTAATAGTTTTTTTACTTTTGAATTGTGAGGACATTTATTCTCGGGTAAAAATGGGAAATCATTATGATTGTCATGTAATTGTTTAGGATAAATAACATCTACTTCTAAAATATAACCATATTCAGCATCATCTTTAATTTGTGTTATATCTATAATCTATTGTCTCTCTATAAAAATGGAACCAGACGCCCCACGGTTTACAGGGAAAATTTTTTACACTACAAGGGGACCAGACCCCCTTAAACTTTTTTCATTTCCCCTGGAAAAATGGAGCCAGAAGCCCCAAATTACTACTACTCCTACATTAGTAATATAAAATATTTATAATATTATATTCTCATGGTTAAACTGTTTACATAATCTTGTAAGGATGTGAACCGCCCTTTACAAATAAACTATATATTTATATTATCACATTTTAATCAAATAATCAAATTAAATATAAAATTCTAGGAAACTAGCATTAGAAATATCTTCACTTAATGTGTAAACAACAAATGTACAAAGTATCAAGATAAAGTATAAATCACTTAATACCTACATTAGTAATATAAAATATTTATAATATTATATTCTCATGGTTAAACTGTTTACATAATCTTGTAAGGATGTGAACCGCATTTTACAAATAAACTATATATTTACATTATCACATTTTAATCAAATAATCAAATTAATTATAAAATTCTAGGAAAGTAGCATTAGAAATATCTTCACTTAATGTGTAAATAACAAATGTACCAAGTATCAAGATAAAGTATAAATCACATCAATTTAATATTAAGCACTAAAATCACTAGCGATAAATATAACACAACATTCATAAATATTCTGTTAAATGATTCTGTAGACATATCTCAACATGCGTCTTCGGGTACTATAATTCAAGATTATATATTTTCATTAGACCCTGATTCTGGGTATTTTAATTCAACCCTATCTCCAATAATCAAAAAAATCTAGTGGTTGAAACTGAAACAGATATTTTTCTTAAAATGCACAATAACCTTCGTCCTTCATAGTTTTTCATTACCAACCAATTATAGTTATCAAAAAATGATTGATGGCAATATGCAATATACACGTTTCGCGTTTCGTGTTTTACGTTTCGTAGTGTTTCGTTCAGTTTCAGACTTCAGTTTACTGTTGTTTAATACGATTATTTCGTGTGAACATACAGGTTGCTCATTCTTTTTTATTTAAATAAATATGAATAGTGATAGCGAAGATGAATTATAAATCGCCAGTGCAATTTATATTGTATTGGCTTCAAAACTAAAAAAAAAAAAAAAACCAAAAACACGAAGATGGTGGACTACAACTTTGTTTAAAAATCGAGAACTGTATGTATATTTAATGAATGACCTATCGTATGATCATACGAGTGTTCAGGAAAATTCGAAAATTTTTGTCGAATGACTTCGGCAGATTTTGAATATTTACTTAATTTAATTGGTCCATCTATTTCTAAACAAGAAACTCACTTAAGAAAATCTATACCTGCTCGGGAGCGTTTAGCTGTAACTTTACGGTTTTTGGCAAGTGGAGATGGTTATCAAAGTTTAAGCTACTTGTTCAAAATGTCACCTCAAGTTATTTTATTAATAATAATTGAAGTGTGTGAAACATTGAAAACAAAACTTTCTGATCAAGTAAAGGTAATTTATTGTAAATTAATAAATATTTAATAGTATTTAACATAATTAGATATTGCTGAAAAATGTTTTAATTAGTATTTTTATTTTAAATTTTGATCTAACCAATCGTAATCTAATGTCCCTTCAATAACTTTAGTTGACGGCGTTGACGCCTCTGTTGAGTTGTTGAGTGGTGGAGATATTAGTGATGAATGACTGAACGTTGAGTATTGAGCTGGCGAAGGAAATGGTTGTTGTACATAATTTAATGTTGTAGTATTTTGAAAAGGCAATGCATATGGTTGTTGTAAATAATTTAACGTTGTATTTTGAGATGACAATGAATATGGCTGTTGTACATAATTTAATGTTGTAACCATTTTTGTTGATGCCTCTGTTGAGTTATTGAATGGTGCTTGTGGCGGAGATACTTGTGATGAACGACTGGGTGTTGAGGAATTGGATGGAGATGGTTGTGATGTGTGACTGAACGTTGAGCATTGAGATGGTGGTATAAATGGTTGTTGTGTATAGTTGAATGTTTGGAATTGAGATGGAAATGTATAAGGTTGTTGTACATAATTTAATGAGGTATTTTGAGATGGATGTGGTTGTACATTTTTGTAACTGGTGCTTTGAATTATTGCTCTAAACATCAAATTATCTATTTCATTCATCATATACTGACGAGTTATTTCGTCCATTTTTCGGAGTTTTGTTGCTACTAGTGCGCCATATATATCATATTCGTCTTTCTCCATTTTCTTTTGACTCTCTTTTTGTTTTTGCATTAAATACTCATATGCCTGGGACACACGTATTTCATTTTCATCTTTCGCTTTTTTCTTCTTTTTTCGGGATGCCATTGAAGGTGCACTAAATGTATTTTTGTCAATATTGGCAGTGTCACTCGACCAATTAAGATTTTTTTGTCCTTCATTATTATCTCCTTTGGTGGTGTCGACATTATCTTCCGTGATCTCAATGTAACTATCATTATTTGGATCATCGCTGACATCATGTTCATCGTTGCTTTCACTACTGTCTTCCTATTTTAAAAATATTATAAATTATGATTATATGGTATATACATAATTTTATTATACTAGAAATATTTTTTTTTTTATAGACTCCAAGAACTTCTGGTGAATGGCAAAAGATCGCTGACGTATATGAAAAAAAATGGAATTTTCCTAATTGTATTGGTGCCCTAAATAGGAAGCATGTTGTCATACTTTCTCCTATTAATAGTGGTGGTGATAATATTAATTAATTATAAAGGTACATTCAGTATCGTTCTAATGGTCTTGTGTGATGCTGACTATAATATAACTTACGCAAATATCGGATCACAAGGTAGAATATCAGATGGGGGTGTTTTTCGTAACTGTACATTGTCAAAGAAATTAAAAAATGGAACGTTGAATTTACCCATACCAAAATGTTTGCCTCAAAAACTTAAGCCTATTCCATATGTTATTGTAGCTGATAATGCATTCCCATTACAGGAAAATCTGTTAGTCCCTTATGGTAAAAACCATGATAGTGGATCATTTCAAAGAATTTTTCATTATAGGTTATCTAGAGCTCGTAGAACTGTTGAGAATGTGTTCGGAATTATGTCTGCAGTTTTTCGTATTCTAAGAAAACCCATTTTACTAAATCCCAATAAAACTCGACTAGTCACCGAATGCTGTGTATTATTACATAATTTTTTAAGAAGAAGCAAAGAATCAAAAAATATGTACACACCACCAGGAACATTTGACATGGAACAGAATGGTCAAATATTTAATGGATCATGGAGAAATGAATGCGAAAAGCAGACATCATTACTATCGATGGAAAAAAGAGGTATAAAAACATCTATAACGGCAAAAGACATTGGACAAGAATTTGCAGAATACTTTATTATGACAACTGGAAAATTAGAGTGGCAAGATAATTATCAGTAATGTCTATAATTTGTAAATACTGAACACTTGTACCTATTATATGTTTTTTAATATATATTCTGTAGTTAAATCAAAACAAATATATTACATTCACTACCTACCACGTTTTTTTACCTGTACAATATTATTATATATTGTCTTAAATCTGTTAATGTAATAATGACATATTATTTTTTAATATCAATGATTTTTCGAACTTTTGAAGAATTATACTTAAAATTATGCAGTTTTACCTATTGTTCAATATATATATAGATATAGAGACATAGATATCTTCTAAAAAAAATTGATAACTATTTAAAAATATAAATATTTTAGATTCTGAGTGGAACGATAATAATACCATAAATATGTATATAATATGTCTTATACGTAGAATGACATACTGTCTCCGCTCAGAATCATTTTTTTTTATACAATGATATTATATCATTGAATTCAATATTAATACCATCCATTATACAGTGACCCACTTGTAACCTACTGTACAGCAGAGCACTTTTTTTTAAATTCAGTTTCATCAGTAATTTACAAAAATGATTATTAATACAAAAACCATGGTTTTTACTATAGTAAGTTATATAAATTTTTGTAAAGAACTGTAGAAAATGAATGCAAAAAGAGTTTATATTTTTAAATAGTTATCAATTTTCTTTATAAGAGATATATATTGAACAGTAGGTAATATTACGTACATTTCATTACTATTATCATTCTCTAAAATTTCAAAAACCATTAACACACTTAATAATATTTTGACAACATAATATAACAAGTACATAAAAAAAAATTATCTGTTTAGGACAATATTAAAGACAGTAATAACTGTACAAAACTAAATTTTTTTATCGTTTAAAGTGAGACAGTTAAATAAGATTTATAATTTTAGCCACAGAATAATTAACAATTATTACACTTACCATTGTATCTATAGTTCCGTGTGGTGTGTATACATCTTGCATAAATGTATGAATAGCATCAAATGCAAACCACGATGGCTTAAATACATCTTTTTTTCCAGCACCAGAAACTTTCGTTGTTTTTATTTTTCGTCGATATCCTCTATAACTCTGGATTAAATTGTTAATTTTTTTTTTTATTTCTTCTTTTGGTTTTTTAAATTGTAAACCTAATTTGTGATACGCATCATTTTTTTTATTTTTCGATTTGCGGTCTGTATCTTTTAGATCCCACAAATATCGATAACTTTTAAACTCGTCAATAAACGTGAGCACTAGTTCATCATTCCACTCGGACACCATGGTGACAACTAATTGACGAACTAAATTTGTAACGAAATTACTTATTTCTATATTATGATATTTGATAAAATATCCATTTACCTACAAATATCTAATTTTATTTATAATCAAGTGATATGAACTTCCTGTTTACATGAGAAACACGAAACAACACGAAAAACAACGAAACGACATGAAATAGTACGAAAAATATTTTTATGTCCTTTGATTTTGTCAATACGTTTTTGTTACCACCTCGTTCGCAAAACGTTACGAAACCGTTTTCACGAAAAAAAATTTCGTAAAAAAGCTATACACACTATTCACGAAATTTAACGAAAACGTGAAAATATGAAACGCGAAACGCGAAACATGTATAGTGTGGAGCGACCTTAAGGATGTAAACCGAACCGCCCTTTACAAATAAACTATATATTTACATTGTCATATTTTAATCAAATTGTCTTATAAAAGATTAAATTATAGGTAGGTAGCATTAGAAATATCATCATCTAATGTGTAAATAACAAAGGTACAAAGTATCAAGATAAAGTATATATTATATCAATGTAATATTAAGCACTAAAATAAATAACGATAAATAAAACATAGGTATACATTCATAAGCTTTATGACCAGTGACCACCTCCACGAGTCACGAATAATACTGTCGACATGATGGAATGCAGAGCGTGGCGCGCCATCAGTGACAGCTAATAGTAACATTCATTTATTTCATTTTATACGTCTTCACCATTTGTTTGGTGTCCTCCTGCGTTCCTTTCAACCGTCATTGACTTAGTCACAACCGTTTTAATTTTATTCTATGTCCGTTTAAATATATTCTTTATTTATACTCATTGTCCACAGCGATTCTTTTTCTTGACCGTCCTAGTGTCCTACAACATAATGGACTCTATACTAAGAATATTAATTTTAGTAGTTATCACATTCTCCCCCTGGGTTGCAACATTGAATAACGAAACTATCAATACACAAAATTGTAAGTATATATACATATATTTAATTCATAATAATTTATATATTTTATATAATTTAATTTTGTAATAATTAATTTAATGTTAGTAATGTAATTTTATTATTTCTTATTGTTAACATTACCACGTTTATTATATTTTTATTAATATTCTTTTCATTTGATATACCTACATTACTACTGAGATCGTTATCATTTGTAATTATTTATTTATTTAGTGTTTCATATTTGTAGTTCGTATAATATATTATGATACTATGATAGTATATATCAATCATAACATTAGTATATAATTATATAATATACAGGTATACAGTGGTTATTAGCTGGACTAGATAATTACGGAATATCCGAATTGATTCCGAAACGTCCAAATTGGTTCCCGATTTGCTACAAAGGGTGTTTCCGAATTGGTTCCCTGGTAAAACCATTTTCAATTTTCTTTCTCATTTTAAACAGACTTAGGACTGTCTACATAATATTATGCAGGTATGGTTAAAAATTATAATTTTTTGGCACTTAAATAATTTTTCGTTATGGTACATATTATAATAATAAATAATAATAATATTTATAGATTCTGAGCGGAGCGATGAATGTATTGATTTTACAATGTTGTGTGTTTTTTTTTGTGTGTGTACACGAGAACGTGTCGAATAATGCTTCAATTTCAAACTTGAGGGGTGGTTTCCGATAGAAAAATGAATCTAGTTGGTGCATTACAGGGGTAAAAAGCTAACCTAAACATTTTCCATCAGTTTTCAAAAAAATCGAGAAAAACAAAAAAAAAATAATGAAAAAACGGGAATTTTTACGCAAAACCAGTTTTCGACCAAATCGGTTTTTTTATATGGTTGTAATTCAAAAAATAATCACTATAAATACTTGAAATTTTCACCAAATGTTTATGTCAGTGTTATCTATATACAGTTAAATTTTCAAAAATTTTCAACTTTTTTTGAGTTATTTATATACCACAGAAATTTTCGATTTTTTTTTAAGTGTCAATAAAAAAATTTTGGATGACCAAAACGTTTTGAAAATTTAATACAAGGTTCCTTATGAGTTGTTCTAATTGCAGTTAAAAAAAATTAAAAATTGCTAGTCAAAATTTTTTTTTTTTAGAAGCATTTGTAGTTCAAATTTTTACGAAATCTATCCAAAACACGAAAATTTGCAAGTAATTTTGAAGTTGAAAAATCATAAAATTTTTTGTGTTTATAACTAAGGATTAAAAATACAACACTAAGTTTTCCATAAGTTTTCCTTCGAGTAGCTATAGAGAAAACTCGTAGCATCATTATTGGAAAAATTTTAAGTGCGTTTGAATTTTAAATTTTTAGGAAATAGCGTAATGATAACGATTTATCCTCAATCGATTTTAAATATTTGTTATTATTCAAAAAGTTTAAGTCGTAGATACTTGAAAATTTTACCAGTTATTTAGATTGACGTTTTTTTTACATTTTTTTATTTTCAAAATATTTTGACTTTTTTGAGCTATTTATAGACGACTGAAATTTTCAATTTTTCTGAAAATTGTTTTTTTTAAATGTAGATTAAATTTTTTTGGCCCAATCAAAATACTTGAAAATTTAATACAAAGTTCTTCATAAGTTATTTTTATAGTGATTCGTCAAAACCATGAATATTTGCAAATTATTTTGTAGATATAATTCATAAATTTTTTTTAATAAGTAGCTAAAAGTTGAAAATACAATACGAGATTTTCCAAAAGTTTAGCTTATAATAATTATAAAAGAACTTATATTCAGGCCATTAAAACATAAACAACCTTTTTCACCAACCATTCGAAATTATATTCTAGGCTGACAAATCATCTCCGTTCAGAATCGTTTTTCGTATACAATGATACCTATCATTGGATTCAAATTTAACATTCCTATAATAATATATAATAAAGATCTATATGGCACTTAATGTACAGCAGAGCGGTACCCACTTACCCACTTTTTATTTTTTAAATTAAAAATATAAAATAAATATTAAGAAACATAAAATTAATTTGTCTATTCCTTATTTTGTTAGTAGATGGGTATTAATGTATTATTGAGGGTAAAAATGTATAGCAAAAATTTTTTATTTCTGCAGACTGCAGAGTAAAAACAACTGTTGAACTTGCTGTGAAATGATTTATAGCAATTAGGTAATTGTTCGTTCTATACTACTTGTCTATTCGGCCCAAATTGTTGGTGGAAATAAGCTATCTTTTCAATATAATTTTCAAGAATGTCTGAATAGCCTGTCTAGAATATCGGGAACCAATTCGGATGGGTGTTGCCTGGAATGTCAGGAACCAATTTGGACGTCAATTTTTTGGTATGGGAACCAATTCGGATATAGCCGATAATTAGTTCTAACTTCTAATTATTTTATACAATTTTATGTTTAAAATTTTTAAATATTGGTTTTTTGTATCTAAATAATTCTCAATGCGTGTTATATATAATTTATAATTGAGCAGAATATGATATAATTATATGTCATAAATAAGTAATAAGTATTTGTGTATATATATTAGGGTGGATAATATATACATATATAATATTAAAAACTCGATGTGTGATGCCATATGTATGCAGTATGCCAGCATATAGTTAAGTATTATGGCTTCTATACTCTATAGGTTAGGTTATATAGGTACCTACTTAATTTGTTTTCACTATAGATTTGGTTATAAAGTGATTTAGGTGATTAATAATCTTTAAAGTAAAATAATTCGATATAGACGGTATAAATGTTGTCATGTTGATGTCCAATTTATTGGCCATCGTTTATTTGTGTACAGTCAGCTTTGTTATGAATCATACTACACACAAATCGATAATAAGAGTAGCTAGGTGCTAATTCAGTAGGAATACATTAATTTGTTAATGTTTAATAAATTGTCTGAATCGGATTACTATACCGTCGAATTGTAATTTTATTATTTTTTATTGTTTTTATTAATTAATATTATCATTTTTAATATATATATTATTAATTTTCTTTTAATTTATACACAGTTATTAGTACTGAGATCGCCGATAGGTATTACTTATACATATTTATTTTTTTAGTATTTCATATAATTTTAGTTCGCTATAATAAAAATATTCATAATCATGATAGTATAATAACTTTTACGATTATTACTTACCATTAAGTGAACTAATTTTAATAATGTAGATAGGTAATTCTGTATTTCTGTTGTTATATCTTATACTACAATAAATGTATACATCAATATTTTACCTATATTATTAAAAAACCAAGGCGAAATCTATTTTCTCACATTCCTTAAATACTCCACTGGACGGTATAAGTTTATAGGTCATAACGTTGTATCATCATTTAGGTATGTACATTGTACCTACACATTAAATAAACAATATCAAGAGTATAGTTCATTTTTATGATAATATGGTATTTGTCTTCGTGTGTGTTGCAGACAAGATGAGACGAAGTGGTCAATTATGTCCTCCAATGACGTACAAGGAAAAATATAAGATAGTTTTTATTGAGAAGGGGGTATAGATGTACGGATGCGCCTCCCTGGACCACAACCGTGAAATTAGCCGTGCGCCATTGTTACATTTGTGGTTGGAAGTTCCCATTGATTCAGGCATCGAACCTTCATATTGCAAAGATTTAAGTAGTACGTATAACGAATCATATTTGCCAAAACTATAGTAATGGGAGTTTTGAGACTCACGGATACGAAAAGCTGTTCGTATAATTCGAACTGTCCCTTAAAATGTGCAAATTATACTACATTGATTGTAGGTACCTATATATTGTATCACGCATTACATGCCCAAAATATATTAACTTCAAATATTACTAAAAGTTGTATCAATGTGATTGCGGCAATTGTGGCAGTCTTTGAATACAGTAATTGATACACAAACACGGAGGAAAATTTTTACATTTATATACCTTTTATATGTAATTGACTATTATTCTATTTCAAATTTACGTTCTACTTTCTCAGTAGGTACCTAACATAGCAACTCTATATAAAAAATATAATTAAAAAACGAACTGTTTAAAAATTACCTGTTACGTATGTATTGCCGTATGGTTGTCTTCTTAATTTCCTATTATACATATAATCAAAATAAGTTCTATCTGTCTCAGTAATGGTTTAACATTATTTGTACCATTTGTATCAACAAAAATGGTTATTGAATAAAAATATTCAATAATATTTTCTGGTATTTGTTCTGTTGCTCTTTCAGAAATGGTCTCTCACACTTTCGAGTGTATGTCAAAAACAGAACCGACCAATAAGGAAGAGATTGACAAAGGCTTAAAGTATATGTCGCTATATCAATATCCAACACAATATATACAAGTTACTATTACAAATGTACCATCCTATAGATGTGTTGTGAGTATACTGTGTACTTCTACTTAAATTTATATAAAACATTTTTAATTACGATTCATTCATTTTCTTTCTCTATTTCTGTCTTCATTTGTGTTGTCTACAGACGTTTGTTGCTGAGGAATACGAAGAGCACGGGATTATGGTAATTCGGATGGCATTTAGTCATGAGAGAGAAAATAGTTATGATAAAACACAGTGCAAAGGTCTATCAAATATGCTGTTAAATAAAAATACGATATATGATGTTGAAAAGCAAAACAAATGGCCCGAAGGAGCTTCATATGTATTTATGACAGGAGACCTCCCACTGAAAAAATCTATAACTTAATAAAATTACTAAAACTACAGAGAGACCCCCCATAACATTTATGACTATTTATACTTGTTATACTTGTTTATTATAACTTTTTGTAATATAAATAATTATTCAATATTACAATACATTTTTATAAATAATTTATTTGTTGTTATTATGACGTTCTTTATAGATTAGACATATGTAAACGTATAACATAAATGCCTATCGACGATAGTGTGACACTACAATTTTTGAAATGTTTATAGCAGCGCGGTTCCAATACTTTTTAGTTTACGCCACCCTAAAAATAAAAAATAAATGAATTGCACCTCCATTGAATAAATAAATAACAAATTTATAGTATTTAAATATATAAATATTTTTTGTTACGACAAAATAAATCAATAATAAATATTATTAAATTGATATTTAAAGTATTAGAAAATGTTTAATGTTTATGAAAAAAAAAAACAATAAACATGGTGAAAAAAATCTTTTATATTTTATTATATTCTGTACCAAAAATACTAACATAAATATTTGATAATATTTGAATTGCAACAAAAACAAAAATTATTTGTGGATTAATACTCAGGGTATTTAGGTAGGTACCTACTAGGTAAAAATTTGAACTTTAAACTGTCACAAAACATTAATTTGATTTTTTCTTTTTATAAATATACAGATTTCAAAACATAAAGAACCTAATACTAGTAATACTACATTTGGAAATCTTAGACAGCTATGTACAGAAACATTTTTAATGAATTTCTAACTTCAAAATAATTTTGTAATTTTCAAAAATTGAGTCATATTTTAGTCAAATTTAATGTTTAAGTTTTTGTTTATGTATTACCTAGTGTATACTAGTCTATATATTCAGATAGGTAAGTATAGTAATCATTTCCATTTACTACAATTTATATTGACAGTTGGAAGCTGAAATAAACATATAGATATATAGGAAGGATCATAGTTAAAAATGTATTTTTATTTTTCGTGAGTTATTAGTGCAAGCAGTGTTCTACAAATCGGCACTCGCCTATGTAAGTTATTCTTCCTCTTGTACCAATATAAATTAAATTACTATTTTTTGGCCGGTCCTCTATAAACAAAGGTACGATTTTGAAAATTTTTATTTGCAAACATAATTCATGCAATGTTGCCGTATTAAATTATTATTATTCGTTAAATACTTAAATGGTAATAAAAATGTATTAGTAATTAGTCTAACGCATTCACACTTAGTAATGACTGATGAATCATTTCTCGAATATTGCAGTTGAACGATGTTATGTGGTTTTTAATTCAAATTAGTAGAAATAACTTAATGCTTCTATAGTTTAAAAATTAGATTTGTTATCAATTAATTAAAAAATGTAAGTTGTTGTAAAAGTATATACAATTTGTCAATAATAATTAGTCATTTTCGTTATTAATTTTTATCATCGTTTTACCGTAGGTATATGATTAAAAAAAATGTAAAAACTATACTTGTTGTCAGTTATTTTTAAATAACTCATCGCGATCATCCTTCTCCTTATAATTTGCTTAAATTTTTTATATATATAAACATTAAACATATTAGTTTTAAAATACATAATACATTCTAATCCGTTGTTGCTATAGTTTTTAGTTACTTTACTCGTATTACCTTAGATTATAGAATATAATAAAAATATTTAGAAGATAATTAACTTCTAATAATCTTGTGTACTTTTTATTTTTATGTTTTGTCAATAGGCAGGCACGGCGCCAGAATTTTTTTTCTAGGGGGGCGGTAAAAGGCAAGTCAATTTTTCGAAGGGGCAAGTTCAACAATTTAATTTATTTCAATAACAATAAAAAAAATGTTTGGTAATGATTTATGGATCAGTGAACACTGTAATACTGTATAAATGCATTTCTACATATAACATAATTTAATATATAATATTAATTACTAATTAGTAACATTTAAATATGAAAACATTAAATGTATTAGTGAATTTTTGCATAAAACATAAATTTATTACATAATAGTAATATTTGAAAAAATAAAAAATACAATTGAAGGACCTAAAATTTAAATATAAAAACATTTTAACTGTATAGTTGCATTTCAGCATTAGACATAATTTAATATATAATAGTAATTAATAAAATTTAAATATGAAAACATTTTTAATTGTATAAGTGCATTTCTACATATTGTAACATAAATTTAATAGATACATAATAGTAATATTTAAAAATAAAAATACAATAAATTCAAAGTAAGATTTAAATAAGAAAAGAATTTAAATAAGCATTATTTTTCTATTGTGATGAGCAGCAGAAAACTTGTCCACAACCTTTCCCATATCTAAGTTTTTGGAAATGTTTTTTTCAATTGAAAGAATTGCTATATCTGTTGGTCTTGAGTTAATCATTTTATTTCTTAAATAAGTTTTAATTTGTCGGAGGCTAGAAAAAGTTCTCTCCACTCCAGCACTGGAAGGAGGTATGATAATTGCTATGGTACATAGTAAATATAGTTCAGAAAAAGCCAATTTGTAACATTCTAATAATTGAATGAAATCGAGTATAGTGTTAATTTTAGTTTTTTTTTCTATCTGATGTCTTTTTATGAGTTTGGGTATTAACTTAAGTTCAGATTCCAAGCTTTCAATATCAACATCATAATGCTTAGCAAAAGGTAATAATATTTGAAAGTCTAAAAAGGATTTATTTTGAGGATTTAAGGAACTTATACCAGATAATATTGGATTATTATCAGAAAATCTTCGTTGTAGTTCATTGATCATTCCATCAATTACAGGATTAAATATGATTATCTTTACATCATTTTTACACATAACCGTACTATTTTCAGATGTTGGTAGTTCTGTAATATAAGATGCAAATCTAACAGGCAATTTACGATGAGTTCTTCTACACATTAAGTTTTCTTCAGGTAATAGAATGTTATTAATTTCTGTAAACAAAACAACTTTTTCCAAAAGCACATTAAATAATCTATCAACTGTTCGAAATTCCTTAAGATAATCAATTAATGATTCGACCATTATACAACTAGTTCCTATATCTGAATTGGGAAATTGTAAATAATCAGATACAATTTTTATTTGACTAAATGTATCACAAAAGAGATGTAAACAAAAAATAAATTCAAAATTAATGTGTACTAAAATAGATTTTGCCTCCATACTTCTATCAGATTTTGATTCCACACTGATTTTATTTAGAAGTAATAGTGTAACTGAAAACGTTTCTCTTACAGCGACACATGCTGCTATCTGACAAATCCATCTTGTTTCACATAACTTTTTTAGTTCAATAGTTTTTGTTTTAGGAAACATTTTTTTCTGGAGATCCAAAAAAACCATATGTACAGTAGATCTGCTTACAAAATTATACAATTGTTGAAGAAGTGTTATAAATTGTTCAATTTCTGGAATATTTTTACAAACGTCTACAATGACTAAATTTAAACGGTGGTTATAACAATGTGTGTATAATGCTTTTGGCACTTCCGTTTGAAAAATTGCTTGCACACCATTTTGATGACCACTCATTACAGAAGCACCATCATATGTTTGTGCTATGCAATTTTGGATATTTATTCCACAAGCAGCTAAAGTTTTCTTAATGAATTCAAATGAGGCCTTGGAATTTAGTTCCGAACAAGATGCATATCCTAAAAATCGTTCATTTACTGTATTGTTGTAATAATAACGTACCATAACTGATAATTGTTCAGTTTTACTGATGTCTTTGGTTTCATCTGCCAAAACAGAAAAGTACTTAGATTTTTGTACCTCATTTGCAATTGATTTGATAACCATTCGACTCATAATACCAAGTATTTCATTTTGTATACTGTGATGTGTATATTTTGCATTTTTGGGCAACTCATCAATTTTTTTTTGTAATCTTTTATCTCTTTAAGCACAAAGATTTAAAAGTTCTAAAAAATTACCTTTATTTATGCTTTCACCACTTTCATTATCTCCACGTTGAGCAATGTTTTGACGGGCTGTAAAAAGTAATATTTCTGCAACAGTTGCAATATAATAACGATTTT
>VUJU01005189.1:0-14782 GCA_009835225.1 Aphis craccivora
GTTCTCGGTAACGATACGTTTAAGGCTTAGAGCACGCGTTACGGTACGCGCTTTGGTTTAATTGCGTTCGTACGCCATCTCCACACTGTCGCGCGGCGCCGTTCGAAAGCAAAAAATTACCAATCAAACTTCACGATGCGGATTCCGTACGACCGCAATCAATCGATTCCCCGCCCGCAACTACCGGTCGCCGGTAACGTCCCAGCGAAAAATTGCCCATAAAACATATACGAATGGGATTAGGTTAAGTCAAGTATATGTATATACCCATCCGGTAAATATACTTGTAGCGATTTGAGGGGATTTTAATTTTCGATCAGAAACATCTGATCGGATTATTTTTAAGTTTAGTTAAGTTCGGATTCAGATTATTTTTTAGCATGGTTCGACGAAGTTCGTAGCGGAATTCGGTTTTAACCCCTATTGACAAGTTGATTTGACAGGTGAGTTGTTGAAAAACGCGAGAAGGAATTTCTTTAAGACAACATTGCTTTATAAATCTAATCATTTACGAGTATATGTATTATATATATATATATATATTATATAATAATTCTTAAAGGCGCTAGTAGGGTATAGTCTATTGATTATCTACATTAGTGTCTCTGTTATGGTTGTATTCATTTAAAAGTTGTCAAATGGGATTTTCCGGAAATTCCGATCGGTTGACATATTTTAGTTTCCGTCATTTAATTGTAGAAGTATATTTGATTTTTCTCCCTGCGCACACAACATAATACATAAATGTTTTGACAATTTATCAAATTATGTTCCAATGTCAGTGGAGTTCCGTTTTGTTTGTTTCAAATATTATATTGCAGTCCAATTGGTAATTAATAAGTTGAAAATATTTTAATACACATTGACCAATTCAATTATTCAAATGTATTAAAATTATATGATGTTTTTTATTATTACATTATGCTTAAAAAAAATATATAGCAAACAACAATATGTAGGTATAACTTTAATATTTTTACACATTCTTATAAAACATTTTATTATTTAATGTATTGATTTGAATTATTAACGAATTGACCACGTGCTGGATGCTGAGAAATCGGATGAACACATCATACCCGCTATTCATATAATAACATACCTACAATCATTTTTACTTATCTCGTTAGTAGAAAATCTTACCTACTTTAATTTTCTAAAGACTTATTGCTAAATAACAGTTTATTTATATTGATCGAATCTCCCTTTTTGATTACAATTTTCATCTTTTATATACGTATTTTTATTAGGTAATTATGTCGTGTTCGTAATTAAATATGATATCGAATTATTCGATTGTGAATAGATAGTGAATGTAATGAGCGTGAAAAATATATTCATCATATTATTCGCCAATCGTACCGGATTTCAACGAATGCTATATTTATCCTTTGTCTTAGAAATATATGTATATATACGTTTAACGCAAAGACGTTTTTTCTTTAAGACCAGTGAAGGGGTAAAGTGTTTGAGCTGGATCGATCATAGGACTTCCGGAAGCCACGACCAGCCAACCAAAGTCAGCATATAGGTATAGTAAATACAATGGGGTATTTCGTTTTCAAATCGTTGGCAGATTATCTTACGAATTCAAATCGAATTGTGGGTTTTTGTTCGACTCCATGATTGTCTTCGTGGTATATGCTAGCTGTTTGTTTTTGTCGACGGTATAATTTATTGTAATACATGGCATTACGGCATGTGTTATAATAAATTATGTATAAAACTTAATCATCCAACTACCCTTTGAATTGCTACGAATTAGATCACGATATCGAGGTTAACGGACAAAAAGGGGCGTATGTAATTTGCGCCAAAAACAAAAAATAATAATAATAAATACGAGTATACATGTAATTTGTGTCACATATAAAAATTAATTTTGGTAATTCACGTCACATATAACTAAATAAAAGCCATTATGTAATCTGCGCCTTCTCGTCCCTACAAAAATGTACTACATTTTTCACCTTATTAAAATTGTAATATGGGTCACTTTCAAATAACTTAATATACTTACTTAATGTTTATTAAACTAGTGAAATTTCAATTAATAATACAATATTTAAAAATTAGTAATATTATATTTATAGTTTAATTTAAAAGTGGTATATAAAGATTATGCGTAAATCATATAATGAATACAATTGTGTCAATAACATGAGATAATATTCAAAAGTTATTCATTCATGTAAATAATCTCAGATTGGCATAGAACTTTTAAATATGTGTTACATGAAAATACTATTTTATAGCATTTACATTATGGGTTAATAAAAATTGCTCATTGAGGTCAGTTTTCAGTTTTCAAAATTGATTATATTCTTTCGCATTTCATTCATTGTTTTTTGGTAATGTTGGCACCATTTTTCTTTGGGAGTTATAAATATTTTTTCGAACTAGTGATATATTATCATCGATAGTGATAGTTTGTAAATTAAATAAATTTTCTGAAATTTTTGTTCATAATATCTTACTTAATATTTTAATATACAGATTTTCCATAGATTTTTTTCCTACATTCATTTGAATACATTTTTTTGTTTATTATAGGTACTATTAATATATTATTTACATATATTGATACATAAAATAATATAATATTACTATATTCATTGACAATTTAAACTATTTGTACAATATTTTATAAAGAAATTTATACATTTGCAGTGCAAGTTCTGACAGTATAATATCATTGTATTAACAAATGTTTAGGTTCATGAACTTTTCGATAAGTAAAATTTGAAAATAATCTTTGACTCTTGTACTTTTAATAATCTCATCATTATTTTCATCTATTACTGTAACTTAAAATGTGAACGCACACGGGATTAATATCGGACTAACTGTAAATATCACAATACTGCTATTCAATAATCAATATTGTTCGATATTTCGACAATAAATCGATAATTTTTATTAGAAAGTAATCTGTCTCGTCTCTACTTATTGTTAGTAGAAAATTCAAAATAACAATATAATATTATATTGGGCACGTGTCGGTAAAATTATATATAGCTAATAAAATATCAGTCAACTTATCTGCTGGTAAATTCCAACAATTGAAGTTAAAACTTAAAAGTGTGGTGTAGATTATATATTTAATTTCGTTTTCTGTCGTGGAACAAATTACCAAAATTATGTTTTAGATGTGGCGCAAAATACATGTTATATTTTTATATTTTGGCGCAAACAACAATCTTCCACGAAAAATTATAATTTACGTACAAAAAAAAAACTGTATTTATGTACATATATACATAGACGCATAGCGATAGGTCATATTATTTTTTTTTTTACATTACACCACCGTACGTAATATTCTTCCTTATAAGGGCGGCTTAGAGTGGCTTTGGCCTTTGGGATTCGTTCCTCTTCAATATAATGAGTAATAACGATGACATTAACGTGCAACGAGAACAATACAAAACAGCGTATGACAAGAATCAGTCATTTAATTCGCATTTGCTCTTACTGTATGCTGCATAATATATATATTATATTATATTAAGTAATAAAATACTTGTAAAAGCGGTGAAAAAATAATATGAGTAGATAATATATCTATTATCTATAGGTACTATACTCTAGTTGATTGTGTATCGTTTTACAAGATGAACCCCATTTATATAAAAGTTTAGGAATCTATTAATATTATGAAAAATATAAATATCTTCAACATGTGTTTTGTGATTTTATTTATATATTTTTTATACCTATAATATCTTATACATCTTATTATCTTATTATATGTGTATAAATTAATGCAAAAATTGATCTTATTTAAAACGGGACTACGACTAAAATTGATTTTTTGTAGAAATTTATTTTATATTTTTGTGTTGTCGGCATCATAAATTATATATACATATATATTATAGACGTAGGTATATATATAGTATCGCACCAAAGGAAAAAAGCAATAATATTATATAATACGAGGTTGTTGGTTTATAACCTTGCTACCGACGAATCGTCGAATATAGGGACGGTACCTTAATTAACTGAAAAATCATATATATAATATATATAGATGCATAAAGGACACCGCTCATATAGTTAACTACGCACAACGTATTTGTCGGCAAATGGCATTTTGTCGGTGACCATAACACGAGAAACAATAATTATGAAGGAATCGCATTGAAAAAATAATATATATATAGACTAAAATTGTTATAAACCGTATTCATTGTGCCGGGTGTCGGCGTATGTATCTCTACAAAGAAATCGTATTAAATCGCGATTTATTATTATTATTAGTTTTTTCTTTTAAACATTGAAGTTTTATAGAATACAGGTTTTGGATCATCGCGCGTAATAATACGCCTCGTGCGGCTTATATATTATACATAATATATATTATATATAGTTATACACGCGCATTATAATATGTGATTTTATAATGTACATACACCTGCAGATTATCGTTTGCCTATAAATTGCATATATACCTGTCCCGGGCTGTTATCAATTTAAGTTTTACCGTGTCGTGTATTATTTTTTTTTCAACGGTCATACTTTTAAACCACCATTATTTTGATTACTACAATTCGTTGTTCGGGCAACCGTTATAATACACCGCCGCCGCGCTTTAGCGTACGAAAACGACGATAATAAAATGTAATATTATGGCTATTGGCTACTTAAGGGAAGCATTAAAAACGTTTAAATTTTTATTACGTTCTCGGTTCGACAAATGCAAAACAGCCAAAACACCAAATTAGCTTTAAAGTATTCTGGTTTAGGAATTTTCACGTATAATATATTTTATTGAAAATATAATTAACTATTTTTTTTTTTTTTTTTTTTTGTGAGTATAGAGAAACCATATTATGCTGCAACTCTGTGATAAATTGTAGGTTGCAAGTAATTTTAATGATATTTTTTTCGTTGACTAGTATAATACAATTAAATGTATCGTATAGTCATTGAATTTAATATTGTTGACTTTTATTAGTAATAATTTTCGTGAAATAATAATTGTATTCCAATTGTGTTCAATGTACATAATATTATAACGATAACATACACCTTTAAAGATAATTCATCTTTAGTTGTAAGTTCTTCGAATTGTTTCAAATATTTTTAAGAGGAATTTGATGAAAATATCGTATAAAATATATTAATTTATTATAAATGTCATCAGCTGGCGCGATGATCGAGCTATTTTAACGACAATTGTTATTGTTCTTAACTTTTCTCATATTAACCTTTGTGTCATTGCCGGGATAAAATACCTTGGACCTATAAGGGTTTACCTATTGTATTAGTTAAAGGGGGTTAAAAGGGGTTGGGTTTTCGGTCGAGAAGATACATATTTAATGAAAATTAGATAATACGCCGAACAATAATTTCTCCGTATAAAAAATTTGGTTAATGTGTCAATGTTTTAAATTTAATTATGCATTGAACATTTTAATTTTAAACATTATTTAGATTTATATAACATATAATTAATATTATATTAAAATATATTATAATATAACTGTAGTTTTAATATTTGTGAATAGTGAACTAAAATTGATAAATTACTATAGTTAAAATTATTATATACTGGTAAAGTACTAAAGTTGTAACATTATTACATTTTAAGCAAATTGAATATTGTGTTTATGCTATACCTAGTTTAATTCTAATGAAATTATACATTGATATTGTAGAAAACAATTGTTGCGTTATAATTAGTGATATTTTTCCCCGAAATTAATTTCTTAAAAAAAGAAACTTTTTATAAATACAAAAACGCGTTTTAATGACGAGTTTTTGTAAAGGGTATTTTCTTTAGATCTACGCGTACAATGACCATCTATTGTATTGTTAATTATTGTTTGTTTGACGGTGCCACACACAAACGTTCGTATCAGTGTATACTTAATCTTA
Organism: Aphis craccivora; assembly: GCA_009835225.1. NCBI lineage: Eukaryota > Metazoa > Arthropoda > Insecta > Hemiptera > Aphididae > Aphis > Aphis craccivora. Next base: position 5,884 of record VUJU01005189.1, read on the forward strand.
ATGGTACGAGTTTTTTATGTTCTTGTTTTTATTCATTCATTAAATATAAAAATATTCATTGAATACGTAATGTATTTTATATTGGATGTGTATTCATTAATAACGAGTTGCGTTTGAAATGGGAAAAATCTCTAAAACATAAATCGGTTAAAAATTATACCTATAGGAATCGTGTGTGAATACACACTTTACGTATTATTTTAATGATTATTTATAGCAATATTCGTTATAGTGTGGTTCAGCGTAGAACAAACTTCGATTTATTTTTCATTCGCTCAAGTTTGAAAACTATGAATTTTCAAATGACAGCCATTATTAATTTCGGGTCGTCTCTGCCGAAATGCACTAAACCATTACCATTAAAATATATAGTTAACGATTTTTCAAAGCCGAAAATAATCTATACAAATAAGCGTATTACGAACAAGTTCCGACAATCGATAATTTAAAGTTTATTTAGCTACCACTATTATATTATAAATACAAATGTAGTTATGTATACAGCTGTCAATTGTATAGACAATAGGCGTGAATAATATTATTACAGAGCAAACAAATCGTCGCAACATTGTATGATTTTTACAATTTTATAATTATACGCGCATTCAACACCATATTATACATTATATTATTATCACGGCCTAGTAAAATATCGTTCCCATATCATCGTTTTTCTATCTATTTTTTTTCACAGCTACTTTAACCGATGACTTAGCGTTATTCGACCGCGGTACCTGCCGTATACCACATACATCGTTATTTATTTTTAATACAACGACGACCTATATGTAGGTCTTAAAAGCAGCAGACCAGATAAGTTGTAATTTTTCACATTCACTGTTCAGATATTAATATCATCGGTAGGTACTTATAGTTTAATATGATTTATTTATATATACCTATTTATATTAAATATAATAATATACATCTTTTTCTCACACGGTTCTGTATTGTGTAAAGGTCACCCGGATACGGGATAATAGAAATACTACCAATTATACGTTCGTTTATATTATTTTCAAAACGACTATAATAAAAATGTGTAATTTGAAATTCGAATAGCCATGTAAGTGCCTAATGCTCGTTTGTTCGGAGAACGTAAAACGAACCTTGCGTACAATTCTTTGTACAAAAATTGGTTGTTGAGGTTATTGTTTTGTTTTATTATGAAAATAAAGCGTGTACGCGTTTTATATCGAATGCATAAAAAAAAAATCAAAAAACCACTAGACGTGCTGGAGGTTTATTATGTATAAAGCTACATAAAAAAAAAACTAAAAACAAAAATAAAATACTTGTTTGATAAAATCGCTTTAGAATTAAGACAGCATACGAATAAGTATTGTCCAAAAAATATCACGATGTGAAAAATATTTACGCAACACTATACTTACTATACTTTATATTTTATACATCAAATTAAGTAGCACATATTAAATTTTAAAATAATCACTCTTTATACACTATGCATGTTTTAAAATTTATATTATATACGGTGCGACTATAAACTTATAGTTAGAGAACTTGTAGTGGTGATCATAGAGTATGATAACGTGTAAATTAATCTTAAATCGTTGTATGTTATCATAAAATGTGATCCCCTCTATAATACACATTTAGGGTTTTCGAACTTTCTAGACATGCCCTCCGTACTTATACATATTACAATGTATATTATATATATGTGTGTATTTCAATGGCTATATATAAATGTATAACGATATGCAAAGATCGGAATTAATTTTCTTGTTTATATATTATATTATGTGCATAGTGTATATTATGTAATATATATCTATATCACCAAATTATTAGTATTTATTTTTCGGAAAATCATTATCACTAGTATTCCGAAAATTAATCGATTATAATAATTGATCATTATATTATAATTATAGTTAATCTTAAGTCAATTGATTTTATAAGTGCTAGAAAAAGTAATATATTATACACTTGAAATTCATATTATCATCTTTTGTTTCTAATAATTTTATATAGGTAACTATAATATAGAAAAATTAACATTTAATACGCGATAAATAAAAAAATACGAAAAGTAGGTAACCACTCTGCTGTAGAGTAGATATCTATAGTGTACCCTATTATTGAGTAGTTTACTGTATTATACTGTATTAATCGTTGTACTGTGCGATTTAAAATTCTGTTGGGGTATATCTATAATTTTTTGTTAACTTTTAAGGTTAAATTTTTTGACATTTCCCCTGCCCCCTACAATTAATATAAGAAGTACTGATAAATTGTTACCTTTAACTTTTGAGATTAAATACATACTAGATCTAACTTGCTATCAGAAAGTTATACAGTGAAACCTTATTAATCCGGACAGCCGTCTATAATATATAAATTACGCTAGTTTGTACTAAAAAGATGCTAAAAGGTGTGACCTAATACTTTATGTATGTATATTTAATGATTATAATACTATTGTGTACTATTTTTTAGGTTTACTTTTATTAGATATATGTATTGGATTAAATTTGTGTAATACAATTTTCTAAAATTTATAATTTACGATTTTTGGTTATTTTGATTAATCCGGACTTTCATTAATTTGGACAACCTAGAGCCCGCTATTAGTTTGGATTAATGAGGTCTTACTGTATTACAATTAATCCAAGGATAATTTTTTTCCATTTAAAAAAGAATCTTCAGATACAATAAAAAAGCAAATATCACACTGTATACTATCAATACATTCTTTGCTCTGATCAAAATCTGAAACTAAAATATTGATTAGAATTTTAAAAAAATATGCATTGAAATAGGTATAATATAGGTAAATATAAAATAAGCTAAAACTATAGTTGAATATTGGCTGCTATTCTCTAAAGATAACCGTTTTAAGTATTGTTATAGCTAGGTATAAAAAATTGTTTTAATCTCGTTGAGTGTGATATATATATAGGAACAATGAGTTAATACGTTGAAATCTATTAAAGTGTTTGATTATTTTGAAAAAATCAAATTCCATTGTGCTGGAAGCGCAGGGTGTGTGCTTCTATATAATCAATATATTATACTATTTTAATCAAAATGAGGACGTTCAACTGGAAATGAGAAAAGTAAAAATCATATTATTCTGTCCATAGTGAATTATTAAAAAAATATATATAGATTTATATCCATTGTTAGTTAGTGAACATTAAAAAATAGAAAGTTCATTTCGGTATTTGTAAACATATACAAATAAAAGAACTATGCAACAACAATATATTATATAGAAATGTGAGCTGGGTATATTATATCTTTGAACATTTTTTAATAAAAGTTTTACTATTATTTACTATTGTAAGTAGGTAGTCAAAAAACACCACAAACATTGTATAGATACACAAACTCGATAAGTCTAAACGAGTAAATCCTATAAAATATTTACTTATAGGTAATTTCTTTACTCAACAAAATCTTCGTATCTTTTATATATTTAACTTTATCTAATGCATTTTAAATTGTTAGCAGGAATCAATTCTCTTGCTTTTCAAAGGTTTTGTTTATTCTTGAAAAACACTTTTTGGAAACAAATAATAGTGTCTTAACATTTTAAAAGGCACATCTCTATATATTGACGAAACAGTAGACATGGATGGCATTTTAGGGATGTCTATTTTTACCAATTTTGGGATCGTTGATTGTTGAGAGATGTTCTTCCTTATCGATTTCAACTTATTTACGTTAAAGTTTTATTCCCTCAAAACTATACAAATATTATATTTATGAAAATATTATTTGATATGAAAAATATATACATTATATATATATATATATTTATTATAACGTTTGTCACCTATATAATAATTAAATAATAATTTTAGTTAAGTTTTACTAATAATTTAAACTTAAGCATTATAATTAAAATTTAAAACTCTGATAAGTTTAACATAATTTTTACTTTAATTATAAGTTAAAACTCATTAAATTATACATCAAATATTGAAATAGTGAACACTGCATATTTTTTTGTGAAAACATTTTTTCTATTATTTTATGACAACACAACTCATATAGAATGCATCAATAGACAATTTCGATATTTTTCTAATTATATTTTTTGAGATGAAAAATGAGTGCAGCGTGCATTGGTAATGCACTAATATAATGATATGAGTTAGATTCGAGAGATAAATGTATTAGTTTTACAATGATATATGTTTTTATTTTATATGTATATGTCATCACTCATTGTCTCATCACCTTGTCGAGCACCTAATTTTCAAAATAATGGGTAAATACAAAAATACGGTAATATTTACTCAAAACCAGGTTTGAACTAAATTATTTTATTATTTATGAATTTTATTTATTTTGTATAAAAGATTAACTATAATATGGGTTATTGAAATATTTCACTTTTACCTACATTTTAATTTTACATTATGCCATTTTTAAAATATTTATTAAACATTTAAATTTTTAGATTTTTTTCTATGAGCCGTTGATAATTACAATCAAAATACATCGATAGAAATAAGTCTTCATTTTTTAAACCAAATATAATGATTTTAAATAATTTATTGCAATTTAAGGAATTTTTGTTCATTAATTTTTGTCACTACGTAATAATACATTATATTAATTTCTATGATAAAATTTTCATTATAACCACATGTCCACATGTATATAATAAATAAATAAAAAATATATTTAGATTAATTTAAAGTTATTTATAGCATTAATATTTTTACTCCTTTTATTGTACATGATTTGGTTCTAAGTATTTAATAACAAAATATAACATTATAATAATAAGTATATTATAATATTACCTATTTATATTATGTAATTTATATATATTTTACCAGAAATTAATAATTGATATTAACTAAAAAAAATATTGTTAATAGTTTCAAAAATTATTTTAAAATTTCTTTATAGGCTGACACGTACAACTATTTTTTTTTTTATGCAACTGTTCAAAATTAAATTTAAATTAAACACATCTGTATCGACTCAGTGATCTGTTTTAACGACGGAGACATTTAAAAACTGCCATGCAACGATGCAACAGAGCAGTTTTTTAAAAGTTATTATTACCTTCATAAAACGTTGGTTTAACTAATACTTTTACTAGTTTTACTTTATGATTGCAGAAGTCAAGTAGCGTTTAGTGCCATTTACGTTGACTTTGGTATTTTCACGCTCGGAAAACGTAACGAGACTTATTTTTGCGTAAAATAATATTATAATACCAAGTATATATAGATATTATACCTGCTTCTAAAATAACTGCGACTATTGCATCATGAGTGACAGTATGAAGCTTTAACGTAGAATTCGCGAGGGGGTAATAGGAAATATGGCAAGAGGAAAAATGTGGGCGGTTTAAATATTTATGAATCGTTTGAAAAAACAAAGCGAAACTCGCGACGACGCGTTTATAGATTGAATTCTATTCTTCTATACATTTTATAACAGGCCTGTGCAGTATAGTGCGTATAGGTAAGCTCACGTTTCTATGTCAACTCTGGCGGGACTTGCGATTTTCGATATGTACGGAATCCAATTTTGCAGCGCACAATATTTTATACACACACGTGCGAGTGGTGAGACAGGTCTACGCGGAGACAACGAACTTTATTATTGTACCGTGTCATGTGTTAAATACGTAATACGAGTACCGATTGGACCGGCTGTGGAATGTTTTCACGAACAAACGAGAAATTCGGCCGGTAATGTGCGTCTTGTAGAATTACGATTTTCTTATTTAGACAGTGCTCCCCCGCCTAACTCTCTCTAACCCGTGACGTTAACAAGGTCTACCCCTGTTTCAAATCCGTACACGTGTATATAGCTTGATGGTAATCGGCGCGAGCGGGTCATGACTTTTTAGTTTTTAGTTTTTACAATTAAATCACGTGATCTATATGTATATTGTATATATTCACGAAACACGTCTAAACTTATGACACAACAATTTATATTATATATATATATATATATATAAGTAATAACCGCTGCTGTCAAGTACAGTCCGCGAGACCAATCTTAATAATAATAATAATCTTATCGAGAATAATTATATTTTATAATATATATATATATTATTTATTATGTAGGGTAGATGAACGGGCAAGGTGGGGCGGCCTCGAAAGAGATTTTATTACCAACGAAAATCCTCGAAAATTCAACAGTCGGGCGCCACGTCTGTAACAGCAGCAGTGCGGTTGTGGTATAAGATCGCGTGTGGTAGAAGCAGCTGTTCCAGTTCATTATAATATACATAATATAGGTATCCTAATTATATCTTTGACGACAACAAGTGTGCGTGTCCGTGGACAATTTTCACCGGTCGCGTCTGATTACAATTAATTATTATAGTATACTATATAATATAATGCTCGTCAGGGTCACGATTAAAAAATATTTGGTAACCATATGTGTGATTTCGTGATATTATAATCATATTATACGTACACCATATTACGTTGGTATTGGACAAAATGATTATATGTTATTGCCGCCAAAGCGACTGGCCGCCGCCTGAGTCTCGCGTTTCCGCGAAACGATCGTACTTCGGAAGCGGAAATTCTAATACCATCGTCTGAGCTATACAATACAATAATATAATAAAATATTGTACGTGGAAGTGTCTGGCTCTCGCTATCTCTCTCTCTTTGTTTCTCACACCTACATATTATAAGATTATTATACTGTTTATTGTTTAATATACACTGCGCACGCGAATCGTTTATACTCGACCGCCGCCGTTGTCGTTTTAATGTCGCTTCTGTTCAATGTATATTGCGCTATATATATTATAATTAATATTGTTTTACGACGGTAGTAGGAATCGCATTGAAGCGTGTGATCTCCAACAGTATACAATTACACGATGTACGTCATATTATTGTACTGCAGTAGTGTTATTATGTGGGTAAACACAGCAGCAGCTACACGGCCATAATATTACGCATTTCGCCGATATCGAGTGATGGAGCGAGGTATCAGCTTTTTAGTCTTCCTTTAAGGTATTGTGATTCAGACATATCACGTATGAATCTCGCTAGGTTAAATCGCAAATTTAAAATAACCTACTGAAACTTTCTTGCAATTTTCATTATTATTATTATTATACTACTCGAAAAGGACTATTAATAGGTACCTATTATAATACCCGATAATAATGCAACAGGTTGTTAAATTTAAACATATTTACTATATAAATGCATATTATATGTAATACTAATGTTCTATAGATACCTATACACGGTTAAACACTATACTACTATATAAATATATTATACATTGTTTAGCTATATTGTTAAAATAAAAAGTAATTCCAAGATTAAAAATCAACTTAAGTACACTACAATTGCTTTTTCCAGCTGTTGACACACACATACATTCATATTTCCAACAACAAAAAAAAAAACTTCCTATTTTTTAATTTACTATTTATGTTATTTATATAAATATAAATTAATTATTTATGTTTTTAACTTTATGTAAAAATTTGTATTATTTGACTCATAATATTATGATGTAATACTTATGGCTGCAGCTTGACAGGAATCATAAAACTATAGCGATATTGATATCTGATGACCTTTTAGCATTGAATCATTACAATTTCATATTAATTTTCAATCCATAAACTTTTGTACGAAATATAAAATACTAAACTTGTACCTATCGTATTTATTAATTTTAGAGTACCTAATGAAATTTTAAAATATTTTATTAAATTAATAATAAAAAATCTCTAGCTCTGAAGTAGGAATATAATAGCAAAGTGTGATAATAGAAAAGCTTGAATATGGTGTAATACACCGATAATAGATTAAACGTCGACAATACGCCCATGGTATATGACTTTGCGCCGAAAAGCTTCTTAAAAGCTACTATAACATAGGTGGTGTTCTGGATGGTTTATTATACCTTTTTGCTCGACTTTCCCCTTACAGGCACACATTCACGACGTTTTCTCAGTTACTTAATAGTATCGATTATTTTCAAGTCATATAATATCATACATTTTGTAATTTATATACATGACATGAAACTATGAAAGCATGCAGATAAATGAAATATTTTATACTGACAATCACATATTCTACATAGCTTCAACATTGTTTTCAAACAACAATATGTATTAAAAATTATAATTTTCTTATTTTTAAATCATTATACATACCTGCAGTGTACCATTTATCGTAATGTACTCCGCGTATAAGTCGTTTTAATGGACTACACGCGCGTATACCTACATAGGTAAAAATATCTCTGACGATTTTTGGCCCACTCGTATTCTCGATTCTGGCACGTCCTCCGGTTTGTCGGACTGATATTATGCGCTCACACCAGCCAACGTTTTGTGTCATCGTAACGTGACATCGTCGCTGTCTTGTATAATAAATATAAAAAAAATAAAATAGTGATCCATGACGGCCAATATGGCTGATACAGAAGTTCTGCGATAAAATTCACGCGTAGATGCATTCTATACCTGGTAATGTGTTAAGGGTAAGACAACGTATACGCAACGTGAAACTAATTTTGCGTTTTTATCAGTTGGTAGGCGGTAGTTATGACGCTCGAAAAACTCGGAAGTCGTGATTAAATTGGAAAACCTAAAAATCGTTTAGTTTTTCTAACTCGAGCGTGATGGATGATAATATAGTAATACATTACATGGACAATTAATAAACAAATCGTGCAGTCGTAGCAGGCTTTCGAATAAACGATGTCGTTCGAAATACAATTTCGCGCTTACTGTGTCCGTACAGATTTCGTGATTTTTTTTTTTTCCAAAACCGTACATTATAGTAAACGCGCGAACAATATTAACTTCACAGTCGTACGTTTTTACTATTTTATAACGATAAAACGAAACGATGTATATACGGTTTGGTTGTATATGGTACCTACATAGTGTTTGAGG